>CABHPH010094419.1:0-17480 GCA_902168325.1 Peromyscus nudipes
CACACACACACACACACACACACACACACACACACACACACACCCTATATTTAAAGCTGGTTGATCCTTTCCTCAAGAGAGGGGGTGAGAATGGAAGACAATCTGTTGACACCAACACTAACCAATGCAAAAAAGTGAGTGAGCTCTTAAGTTCAATGATCTGAAGCCAATGATAACTCCATGATTCTCAGAAGACAAACATTCATAAACAGGAAGAAAAGGGCAAATGAAGTAATATGAAAATAAACATTTTATACTGGAAATGGCAATAATAAAACTTGGTTAAAATTCTGCTGCCTCAGGCTGGAGAGATGGCTCAGAGGTTAAGAGCACTGACTGCTCTTCCCAGAGGTCCTGAGTTCAATTCCCAGTACCCACATGGTGGCTCACAACCATCTGTAATGAGATCTGGCACCCTCTTCTGTGTACATAATAAATAAATAAATCTCAAAAAAATTCATAGTAAAAAAATTCTGCTGTCTCTTCTAATTAATACAAAAGAAAACAATTTCAGAGTGTATGTATGTTTTCTATAGTCACAGATAAAGCTGGAGTAACAATAACTCCAAATAAATAAATAAATGGAAGAAAAAGGGAAAAACAGATTTACCTATGAACCAAAAAGTATTATTGTCCCTGCTTTCCTGCATCCTGACTGCCCTCCCTTTTAAACCTGCCCTTCTCTCACTTTCTTCTCTTTTGTTATATCCCATAATATTCTCCCTCCCCATCCTTCACTTTCTCTGACTCCATTCCTTCTAAAAATCCTCTTTTAATGAATATTAATACTATAAATTGTTCATAAATAAACAGGGACCAAAATTCTATTCCAGAATTATGGAAATATATGCAAAACACCATCGACTCTCTAACTTTTTTGGTAACTGAAAGATTACACACTTGATGATTTGGAGGCATTTTTCTGAGTCAGTTCTTTCTCTTGCAATAAAGGTTATGATGGGAAAGTATGATTTGAAATAAAGAAATGAAGACAACAGCTATTTCTGTTTACCTCTAGAAATTAAACCTCCAGAAATGTTAGAAATGATATATGGGACAAAGCTCTTTGAGGACAGCGTTGATCAGGGAGAGAAAATACTGATTCTCAGTTGGTTAATAAACCATTTACCAAAATTAAAGAGAGAATCCATGTAATTCAAATTTATTGTTGCTCATCACTATGGCTTCAAAATAAGGATCCTTGAATAAGTGGTCAATATGACACATGGAAATAAAATTTATGACTCTCTAAATTCAGGTACTTTAGGATTACCAATTTTTATATATAGGATTATGACTTCAGTAGAGACAAGAGAGGTTGGCAATGGTTTGGAAAATTATAGAACAAACTGCCACTGATGCAGGCACAAGAACTCTCCAGTCAGTAATCAATACGGTTAAAAGACACTGAGAAGACAGCAGCAAGCACATCAGAGTATCACCTGCGATCTTTCTAATTTTACAATATGAAGCAACAGAAGATGTCTGTATGAATTTTCTGCCCTCACCTCACTAATAACCTAGGCCTCTGAGCCTTAACTGGGTCGACATGACTGACTTCCACTCTCTGCTCTTCAAAGTGCATACCTATAGCTTTACAGCATCTAGAGTTTGTAGAGCATTTTATCTGAAGTCTCCAAATTGCAAGAAAAAAATACCTTAAAATAAATCCCCTTAGACATCCATATCTGTCTACATCTATTTGTACAAATCTATCCATCTTCATGGTTTTTTCTCTATAGAACAAAAATAAATCCATATGTTCTTTCAGAGTAATTCTGTTCCCTGTGTAATCCTAGAACATAGAGGCAGAAACAAGGATATTGTGAGTTGGAGGCCATTCCAGCATAAACTACATAATGAGACACATCAGAAAAAAAGATCAGTTAATAAATAAACATCTGTAGTATTGTAAAGAATAATGTAAAATATTATGCCATGCAGCTCTTATGTCTGCATTACCTCATCAAAAATGATGTGACAAGATACTTCTGGTTTTGTTTCAATATGTTTCACCTATTATCTAGAAGATTACATATATATAATTATTTTATTGGTAATGGATAGCACCAAACAGCAAGGAACCCAAATGCTAAGACTTTTGTGTAAATCTGGCTTGTGTGCTAGTAGATAGAAACATACTCATCAGGGATAGACAATAGAAATAAGCTATAACATGTATGATTTTTTTTATTTTTTGTAGAAATACTTTCCCTAATTTTCTATTTCTTTGATGAAGTGATTAACAAATTTTAATAGTGTATTTATTATTTATTTGAGCGAGCATGCATATGGGATGTGTGTGGTCTATATAAGTGTCCTGTATCCATGTGAAGAAATGTGTGCTTGTATGTATCTGTTCAGAAGTTGACATTAGTAGGAGGTCTTCCAGAATCACTTCCCATCTTTTTGAGAAAGGATCTCTTGCTCAATCCTGAGCTAATCAACTTGGCTAGGCTGCCTGGCCAATGAACTCTAGGCAGTCTTCTGACTGTACCAACTCCATTCCAGCTTTGGGTTAAAGCTATTCATCACTGTGATGGGCTGTTATGTGGGTGCTAGTTACCATAATAAGATCTGTTGTGGGATATTTGTACACTGTGAAGATGTATTGCTGTGAATGGTGTAATAAAAAGTTGAATGGTCAATAGCTAGGCATGAAGTATAGGTGAGACTTCCGGGCAAAGAGAGAACTCTGGGAAGAAGAAAGAGTTGCCAGTCAGACACAGGGGAATTGGGATGGGTAGTATGAAGAGATGAAGTAATGAGTCATGCAGCAAAACATAGGTTAATATGAATGGGTTAATGTCTTATAAGAGATAGTGAAACAAGCCTAAGCTAATGGCCAAACTTTTTTAATTAAGAACTCTCCATTGTTGTTTATGAGATGGCAGCTAGTGAAAAAGCATGCTACATATTGTTTCCAAGGTGGAGGCTTGAATATCCACATAGGGCCTGAGAAAGTGGTCTCTTGGGTAGACTCGGCATACAGAAGCACAGGTGTTTTAAGAGGATCTGCTGTGCAGCTGAGCACTTGAACATTGACATTGGGTATAAATGTCTACTTTTAGGCAAGCGCAATGAATTCCCAGAACTGGGGTGGGTAAATGCAAATCTGGGCCTGGGTACCCACAGCCATGATACTAGACTTTCACAGAACTGAGGGGAGAGGGAACCAGTTGCCAGTACCAAACTGTGGCAGTAGCTTAGCAGTTTAAGGTTTGGCTCATGAGGTCAGAAGAGGCTGTGGATGCACAAAAAGTCAAGTCCAGACTGAGAAAATCTCTAGACAGGTACAGTATGCTTTAATCTCCCCATGGAAGGCCTTACCTTTTCAGAGAAGGGAATGGAAGGTGGGTTGAGAATGGAGGGCTGGGGGCAGGAGCAGGAGGAGGGAAGAAAGGGGATCTGTGATTGGTAGGTAAAATGAATAAAAAATTTTCTTAATAAAAGAAACAGAAAAATGTGCTTAGATACTTAACAAAGAAAAGAAAATGAGTAAAGTCATAGAAAAATAAATAGTTTAAAAATAAAAAAGTAAAGTCTTTAAAGAAAGAGTAAAGTAATGTAAAAAAAAATACCACTTAAGGATGGGAAATATACAGGGTGTCTGAATCCTGTATGGTGCTTTATTGACCATGAATTTTTTAAATGCTAATGAACAAAAAACACTAGATGCAGAGAGACATTGGATATGGAAACTGCTATATTAAACCGATCTATACATTGTAAGAATGTCTTAACATGAATATGGAAGTCAAAAATTATATTGCATTGGGGGAAAAGTTATGCCTTTGTTTCCACAGGAAACAAAAACTTATAGTTCTCTTCAAAATTAATGAAGATGGGATTAGATTGAGGGAGACCTCCTGAAAATCTTGGCTACAGATATGAAAAGAGAAACCATGAAAGACTACAGGACAAGTGATGTATATGTTGATTCCTATACTATGGGAACAGCTCTGAGACTGGATAAGACATGATAAATCTTGTTAACTACAAAGTCCTCATGACTTACTATTACATGCCATCCTTTCATATGACATGGATAGAGGTTTGGTTATACATTCCAAACAGATCAAAGTTGACAGATGCCTTTTACCTGCTCAAACATAAAACAAAAAAAAAATCATCTTTAAAATACTTGTACACACTGCACATTCCATACTTGTGATAATGCAGATATATATGTTACCTTTAAAAGTTTGTGTTTTCAGAAAAAAAAGGACTAGACACCAATAAAGACAAGTAGCCCAGGTGATCCAGCCTCTCAGAATGCCTCTGTTACACTACCCTAAAAATGTTGCATCCAGAACAACTTTAGAATGTTAGGTCCAGCCTCACAGCTACTTCAGCCAGAATTTCAGTTAAGTCCTGCACTTTCCTATCACAGAGAGACTAAACAAAAAATAATGCAGCTAGCACTCCCAATACTTTACCATTACCCCAATTTTCTTAGAGTCCCCTAAAGTGCTGTTTCCCCCAGATGGCAGGAAGCAATCTAGAGAACATGACACCCACACTCCCAAGAGGTGAGGTGAGTGTTTGTTTGTTCATTTGGTGGGTTATGGATGTTTGTCATCACTTACTGGGGTTAGTTACAAACTGTTATTCGTCATGATCAGGGAAAAAAAAGCGGAAAAAGGAGCTTAAACTAAGGAATCGCTTTCTAAAGGGAAAAGGGGGAATATAGTATGGAAATGATGGGATAAAAGGGTGGATTGTTGACTCTACTTCTGAACAACCACCAGTTTCAAATATTTTACATTGGTATGGATTTTTATATATTGATACAAATTGAAGTTTACTTTTGTTATACTGTATATATGTTTCTACTCTTGTTTAAAGTATTGTACCTATGCACCTAATTTAAAAATATAATGTTAATTTCTAGTCCTTGAAAGCTATTTAGGGTAAGAAAGAAAGAAATGTTAGTAGTTAGTCATCTATAACAATCAAACCTATCGTCATGTTAATTATACTTTCAAGGTCAAACAGAGATATATTTTAAATAGATAGATGGTCTTCAAACATTTCAAAGACCTATAGAATATGGCGTTTCAAATATTTTAACAACACAAGGCTTTTCATGACAGTGAGACATGTCTGCTCCTGGCAGCACCAATTCACTTTAAATGAGGATGATGGACATCACAGAACCTTGATATGAAGCTTGCTTTCATTGTGGCAAAGTTAACCACTGGGCAAAGAAACTGCCCTTGCCTTGAATACTGACAGTATGCTGTCCAAAATGAACAAGTATGATACAAAAGCAGACAACTGCTGAGCTCTGCCAAGACAAGGTAGTACAGTCCTTCAAAATACCTGCTTTACAATAAGTCTGTCAGATATTCTAGGTCTGCAGGCTGAAGATAGACACCCTAGTGTTACAGAGGAACCTTGGGTGACCGTCCAGGCAGCCAGATGCCTCTATTGTTTTCATAGTTTTAGAAGTTGTTTGCTCTATACTTTGTTTACTCAGGTAATATTATATCCTTCTTGAGTTTTTGATGGGGTTGAAATCTAGATAGTTATAGTTACAATTTTCCTTGTTACCAAATTCAGAAAAGAAACTTACAAAAGATGTGTAAGTTGTATAAGGTTAAGAGACATAAAATCTTAAATTGTCTATCAAAGAAGATGTTTTAAGGTATAAAAATATTTTTAGGATGGTAATACAAGTTATGATAGAAAGTAGTTTAGGTATAAAACTTTGGACTCACTAAGATAGGACAGATTATATAGTATTTTCTCTGAATTAACCAAATACATATGGATTAGACATTGTAAATATTATTTATTAATTGTTCTTATTATATATGGTTTTACTGTATTAGAGTTAAAACGTTTCCTTTTTATTTCGACAAAATGGGGAAATGACATGGGATATTCGTATACTGTGTGAAGATGTATTGCTGTGATTGGTGTAATTAAAAATTGAACAGCCAATATATCTAGGCAAGAGGTATAGGTGAGACTTCCTGGCAGAGAGAGAACTCTGAGAAGACAGACAAAGTTACCAGACGGACACAGAAAAAGCAGGATGGGCAGTACAGAGAGATGAAGTGATGGGGCATGTACCATAATATAGATTAATATAAATGGGCTAATTTAAGCTATGAGAGTTAGTGGGAATAGCCTAAGCTAACAGTTAAGCTTTTATAATTAATAAGAAATCTCTGTTGTTATCTGTGAGCTGTCCACTGATTAAAAAGCATGCTACACACATTTTTCCTGTTTGTGTGGCTGGCATTTTATGTACTTAGACACATCTGAGGCCCTTAATACTGAGATTTAAACTAGTAGAGAACTTATCGTGTATCACTGTTAATGTGTCCTTGATGTGCTAGGTTGTTTTTGATGTAGAATGGCTCTGATAACTGTAGGCAGCACCATCCCTGGATACATGGGCCTGGGCTGTATAAAAAAATGCAACTGAGCAAGCTAACGTAATACAGTAGGTAGGTACTTCCCTGGTATCTGCTGCAGTTTCTGCTTCATGTTTCTGCCTTATGCTCTGCTCCTGCCCTGACTTCCTCCAGTGATGGATGGTGGCCTGAAAACTGAAAAAAAAACCTTTTCCTTCTTCAAGTTGCTTTTGGTCAGTTCTTTGTTACAGCAACAGAGAAACAAAGTAGAACATTTGACTTATGTCAAAAAATTACCTGTTTTGAGATTGGATGGATAGCTTGGTCTACCTTGAGCATTTTATATGAGATTCATTAAAATGAAAAGAATTTCTAATTTCTATGACAAAAGAAACATGGATATATATTTACAAATTAGGTGAACAATAAGGATAGAAACAGCAAATAAACTATGGTATGGATTTCTTTAGTTGTATTTTTAATGAGCCATTTCAGGTTAGTGTATATGATGCTCACAACTTCAAAGATATATCTATATAAACCTATCTGTTTATTTATATGTTCCTTTCAAAAATACTCATTACAATGTTCTAATGAACTACAGGCTTTAGTTCCTCCTCTATTGAAAATAGATGTGATATTAGCCTTCTTTGTCTCTTACAGATTGCCTTCAGAAAACAAAACAAAACAAACAAATAAACAAAAACCCAACATGTTTTATGTCTACGGTCCCTGAAATGTGTCTACCTCATTCATCCCTTTGGTTTCCTGGGCTTTGGTTGGCTCAACAGCACTATGGTGAGTTTTTAATGTTTTAAATGACTTGTGACAAATGGAACTCAAATGAGCATCTATGCAGTTAGCCTAAAATTTTGTGTGAACATATACTGTTTTATGGTCTTATCTGTCTATCAATTCACTATGGTTTTCAGTGAAAAAGAATACAACACTCAGGCCTGATGCTGCACTTATAGAGCCAAAGTTTCTAGATGCCAAGGTTTATGAAAATTATTGCTAAATAGTATCTGCATTCATATCTTCCATACACAAAAATTTTATAAGATTATAGCATCTATAACAATCCTAACATCACAAAATTTTAATTTTCAACTGAGTTGTTTGTGACATGCATATTTATAACTTAAGCTTTTAATTTCATTGTTTAGCTTTTTCCTTAAAGTAAACATCAAACTAAATTTTGTTTGAAAATGCAGCCATCCCAGCTGAAAATGCTGCCAAATAATTTACATTCTCAATATCACAACTATACTATCAACAGAACCTGCAACTAGAAGCAATTATACTGAAAACCTAATGGACAGCATGCTAATTATCTAGATCATTCAGATGAGAGAATTTTTCCTTTTTTAAATTCATTTTTACTCAGTTAACTAATTCATAAGTAGAAAACATAACCTTGACAAACTCGTGAAACCAAACTTTGGTTTTGTTTGTCAAATTCCAAAGTAAGTACCTAGAAAAATTCATTTTCTTTTGCAAACGTAAGTTCTGAAAACAATCTATTTGCTTGTGAATACTTCTTCCAAAGTATTATTAAGTAAAGCCATTATCAAAGCAAGGGATTGGATATACTCGATCCCGGGAGTTCCTTTGTCCTTAGGCAATCCATATTTCTTCCTCTGTCTTCTGATTTCATCTGTAGCCAACTGAGGTCTTCTGTCACTATAGGGAAATATGCATTTCCTACACTTTTTTTTTTAAAGAGACATATGAACTTGATGCATCATGTGTTAATAACCATCATGGACAGAGATGTTACCTCCTTCAAAACCAAGTGAAGACACTAATTATATAAATCACTAAATGCCTGTGAACCCTCAGAGCATCAATAGTGAAAAGCTGAATAGAGCAGAACAAATGGATGGATTTGTGATGATAGCACACTATCAAATTTTTGAAGCAAAGGGGCACCAAAAATACTCTTTCATGGACCATATATGGACACTCTGTTCAGAAAAACTTATTTTCCAGAGGTACCCATGGAAGAAGGATGACCCTGATCACAAGAGTTGGAAAGGGATTTTTGCTTGTCTTCACCAAGAGGAAAGAGTAACAGCAACCAACCTGAATAAGAATGGTTCATTATGTTAAGACAAAAGTAGGGGTATGACATGAAGTTTCTTTCTAAGTGGGAATTACATGTAAAATACTTGCCATACATCAAGCGTTACCAAGATCTAGATCATAAATTAATTGCCAGCCAGAGAAGGGTTGTTAGTTCACTGAACTACTATGCTGTTTTCCTCCATTAACCCTGGAGGTTTCTGGTTCCTGTTCTTGCTGCAACCAAGAACCACAAATTTAGTAGTTTTAACCTTTACGCAACTTGTTATTTTGTGGTTCTAGGGGTCATCATCTGAAATGTATCTCTCCAACATAGATGGAGCTGTTAATTCTTTCAGGCTTTCCGGAGAACAGTATGTTTCGTTGTCCAGAGATGATGGTCCACTTGCAGTTCAAGGCTTGGCTTTGCTCCCTACCACACACTCCAGTAATGTCAGGCCAAGGCTCCCTCGAGCTCTCTAAGTCCTATCATTTACTTTCCTCTTTTACATCTCACAAACCTATGTGAGTACATTGAGCTGCCAGAGAATTCAACATAATTCATTGTAATTTTAAGGTAATAATTAGGATATTCAAATCACCTGGGATGTGTTAGTCAAGATTCTCTAGAGGAACAGAACCAATAGGATGAATGCCTGAGGGTTGAGAGTCCAGGCATTTCTCCATCCATAGAGCTGATTGCCTCAGCAGTTGCAATCAGCCACTGGGAATTGTGGTGATATTTTATGTATGTTCTAACAAATAAAGCTTGCTTGAAGAACAGAGGGCAAAGCCAGTCACTAGTTAGCCATAGAGGCCAGGCAGTGGTGGAGCACACTTTTAATCTCAGCACTTGGAATCTCATGCCTTTGCTCCCAGTACTTTGGAGGCACACACATCTTTAATCCCAGCACTAGGGAAGTTAAGACAGGAAGTGATATGGCTGGGTGGAGAAAAGGAATATAAGGCAGGAGGAGACGGGAGCTCAGTCCTTTGGACTGAGGAGTTGGCAAGGTGAGAGGTGACTGTGGCTTGTTTCTTTGTCTCTCTGATCTTTCAGCATTTACTCTGATATCTGACTCCAGGGTTTATTAATCAGACCAATTAGAATTTGCACAACAGGAAATCTGAAAGGTTCCTGTAGAGCTGTTGTTCCCCAGTCAAGAATGGAATCCTCAAAATGCTGGTCTGGTTTCAGTGTAGGAATCAAGTCAATGTCTGCTGACTCAGGGAAGGACAAGCCAGCAAAAGGCAAATGATCTTCCTTTGCCATGTCCTTTATCTGGGCTGCTACTAGAAAGTGTCACCATATTTGTGGTAGTCATATCAAATAATGAAATAATGAAATCAAGACAATTCCTCAATTAAGATTACCATCTCTGAGATGGCTCAGAGGTTAAGAGCACTGTCTGCTCTTCCAAAGGTCCTGAGTTCAATTCCCAGCAACCACGTGGTGGCTCACAACCATCTGTAATGAGATCTGGTGCCCTCTTCTGGTCTGCAGGGGTACATGCAAGCAGTGCACTGTATGCATAATAAATAAACAAATCTATGGCAGATTGGCATTACGTCACACTAACCTGTTTTCAAGTTCTGAGCATCTGAACATCGGCATGTTGGGAAAAAGGATACTCTCTACTGCAGTATCAATAAGAGGGCCAACTGTGGCACAGTAAGTTACAATCCCATATTAGAGTGGAAGATGCTAGTATACTCACAACGCTAATGATAGCCTTCCTACCAAAAGTTAGCATCACTGTGGGTGAATACGTGTGTGCTGGGTGACAAGTTATTTTAGTGTAAGCCTAAATATTAACATCAGTTTTTTTTTTAACTTGGAGTTTCTCTTTTGCTTATTGTTCTTTGGATGTGTGTGCCTCCTCATTGTTTTATTAATCACTAGGATAGTCAACAATGCTTTATTTGAAATATACAACTTAAAATTACTTATTTTAAATGTCACTGCCAACATTTTAAAATTTGAGATTTCATTTTAAAATGGTGTCCTATTCTAACGTGTCTTTATAATTTGTTGTCAAAAAAAAAAGTGGAACCAGATGTTCACAGTGCTCTCTTACAGAGGTTTATGGTGGCTATCTTTGAACTCTCATCTGTGCCATGTGGCTCATCTGCCATGCCTTTATAGACATTTCATATTGTCCTGTACATAGGCTAATATATCACCTGGTCTATATTAGTTTGACAACATATTTTATATTTGATGAATTGATTTATAAAATCAGAGATTGATGAGATAAGATATTTGGGATACAACCCAGTTTGACTGCTTACTGCCTTTATAAAATCGTGCAAATTAATGTATCTCCCTGAAGCTGAAAAATTAATCATATATTAATTGGGAAAATAATGTCTTCCCCGGTGGGTTGCAGTGGAAATTAAGAAAACAATGTCTTATAAATCTTATGGCATACGTAAGGCATATTAATGATTTTACATTCAATAGAAAGGTGACTTTACCAATACCCTAGATTTTGAATAGAATTGTCTAAGATTTTTAAAGACAACTGACAATACATAGTTATATTTGTAACATAGACATGCATGCCCTTTCCACAAAGAAACTTCAATCTAGACTGTCATGAAATTTAAAAAAGGAGCTGAAGTGATTATAAAATTGCTTATTTATTTCATAGACAGAAGCCAGACACTTCTATAAACAATGTGTCTACTCAAATCAAGGTAAGATATGTCTTTCAACTCTATCTATCTACTCTCCTGTTCACTATTGTGCCAAGAAAAATAATGTGGGAACTCATATTCACAGGGATGATCATAATAAAACATCGAAATGAGGACCCAAGGAGGAAGTGAGATCTTGAATTAAAAGTATTATTTGTCTTTAGTGTTCAGCTAAGCCTAGCTTTGACTCTCCTGTGCTGTGATATGGTCCTACTTACTGTTATGATTCACTAAAAAGACCTACAACCTTCTGAATCTAGAAAGATTGCTTACATATATGACCTTATTGGATTCTCAATAATACTGTGAGGTTCACTTTATTTTGCTGCTTTTATAGATGATGGGAACTCAAAGCTGAGAACCTAAAGAAATTATGGTAGCATATCTCACTCTACGTATTAAGGAAATAATATAGGAAAAGTGAATGGATAAATATTGGAGATGGGAATTGAAGACACACAGTAACAGAATGTAGCTGAGCTCCAGGGAATCTCATTTGTCCAGTTTCCATCCCTAAGTCACCCTTCATACCTGTCACTGCTGGCACGAGTCATCGATAGATCATTTGACAATAGTCAAAATTGTGGCAGAAATAACACTCATTATTCAGGGTGTATTTACTACTGGCTGGTTATTGTCTTGTCATGCATTATCTTTGTGACCCTCAATTCCACGTTAATATAAAAGTATAATAATTCTTATATTATAAGAATAGAATAAAATATAAATAAATAGTATATTATAAAATATAAGAAAATAAATTTTGTAAATATATAAAATACATATTTGCTGGTAGCAGAATCAGGAGCTGTGTCTCAAACCTGTATAACACTAAAGGCCATGGTAAGTCAGTTGCCAGATTTTGTGTTAAATTTCTTTTAAAGGAAAAAAAAATCTTTGTTAACTCTCTACAAGAAAATATCCAGGTCAGCTTTAAAAATGGGCTTCAACAGGGGTGGTTTTTTTTTTTTTTTTTAACAGAGAAGGTCTTTATCAACAGTGCATTGTAGTTAATATGTTTGTGATCCAAAAGTATAGTCTTTTGGTAACTCAGAGAGCAGTCCCTCTGGGCTTGACCTTCTGATGAAGAGAACTATCTCACTCAGCATGCTCCTTCTACAGCAAAAGCTAGTGCAAATGCCTACTTGAGGCAGGGGTATTATAGCCTGGGCTCTATTTATCAGTCAGGATCATCCCCAAGGTTCCTTCTACCCCATTCCTCTCCAGGGGATCTGCCAAAGTCCTGTGTCATGGACACATCACATTGTAACTTGTCTGACAATGTTCCTTTTCTCACTCGGCATGTCATACTAACAAACTTCTCCCATGTAAATCCTCAACTGTTTTTCTGTCCCCAAAGGAAGACCATGACCCAGAGGAATCAGTATTGGGAACAGATCAGAGGGACAAAATCTAAAATGGATTTTAGATCTCTCTCTCTCTCTCTCTCTCTCTCTCTCTCTCTCTCTCTCTCTCTTCCATTCTCCCTCTATACTAAAGTCATAGGTTAAGAGGAAGCCAGAAACCAACAGCTCAGAACCTCAAAAAAATGTGTTATACATAGAACAGTGATACATGTCAAGACAGCATAAGTGTGAGGGAGGAGAGGATGAAGCTTTAGGAGATGCAATTCATCCTCCTGATATCCTATTCAAAGTTTTCTCAGGGTAAAAGCCCAACAGAATCATAAAAGCCATGCTTCCTGGTGGGAGACCTTATTTTATAAAACAAGGGAATGAAGCACTCCAAAAGGTGAACAGTAGGGATCCATATACTGTGCTATCCAAATTCCAACTCCCAGTGTTGGTGTACAGCACTCATTTTTTTGAGCCAGGACATTTTCTAATGATAGACCAGCATATTCCTTCCCCAACATGGCTTATGAACAGAGGGAGAAACCTCATAAACATTTGCAGTCCTCCTTTGAGAGTGGGGTCATCTTTCTAGTCAAGTGAGGGCTACAAAAGCCAGGATTGATGCAACTAGAGTTGTTTCGTGAGTACGGTTTTGCTCATGAACTTGCCCCAGTCTTCTCAGAAGGGCTTGTTGTGATTCTATGACTATTTACTTTCTCTGTTTGCATTTCTTCCTAATGACACTGTTGTCTATGTGTTATTCAGGATAGAATAAAGATTGCAGGAAGCCCATGTGTACGAGACTTAGGGCAGTGACGTCTTTCTGGATAGGACTCATATTTTCCCCAAGGTTTGTCTGCAATGAGGCTCTCCTACATTTCTTTTACAGCCTAGTTTTGATGATTCTGAGTCTCATATAGAAGGCAGTACTGATGTCTAACCTAGCTACTTGTTCACCTATTATTATTGAAGATCCTTATGGGATGATCTTTACAATGGACACAATATATAAGACCTGCCTGACACAAGATTTATCTCACTACGTGATAGTTAATATTTAAACTTTGCTCACTGTGCTGCAGATTCTGTAATAAGATTTTATTATTACTCAGTTCTTAAAAGACACCCTGGTATAGGTTCTTCATCCTTCATTTCAGAGAGTAAGTGAACACGACTTAGAGAGTGAAGTATAAGAAGTAATAAATAACAGCCATATCAAGTAATAAACTAGCACATAGTTGCTGTTTCAGAGGCTCTAACCTATAATGACTTGCTTAATCCTTATGGCTACTTATAACTCCTAGATCATTACATAATTGCCTTAGATGTGAATAAATGATGTCCCAATATACAAACAGGGTTTTACAAGTTCTCAGCATGGAAACTGATAAATAATATTAAAAATTCATAAAATAGGACACAAAGTTGTGTGAGGGTGGATCTGGGAGGACTTAGGGCAACGGAAATGAATATGATCAAAATGCATTGCATGAAATTCTCAAACTAACTTAAAAGCAAACAAACAGCAACAACAATAAAAAGACTTCAAGGCCCACATGGATTCTAAGAAACTTCCATGATTTGTGATAACCATTTGTTTTAACTTGTATGTGAGTGTGTATGCCTATATGAACGTATGTGAATGCCTGAGAGGACAGAAGCTGGTGACAGCTCTGTTGTGGCTGGACTTACAGATCTATGTGAGTTACCTAATGTGAGTCTTAGAAAATGAATTCCTGTCCTCATGACTAAGCAGCAAGTACTCTTAACTACTGAGCCGTGTCCCCAGCCCCAGACAACCAGCTTTGACCTGCCCATTTCCTGATACACTGCAGACACTCAATGATCCTTCACTTTCAGTTCTCATCCATATCAACCCCTACAGGAAACTTACATTGATTGAGGGTGTTCTGGCAAATATGAGAGAAAAAAATTAAAGAGGTTACCCCAAGTGCTTCTGGCATGGGGAGTGACTTGCCTTTCAGGGCAGCTATTTTGCTTGACAAATCACAAAGGTTGGTTTTCTTTTCTTACTTAGAGTATTGATTAATGAATATGACTTACTTTTAGACCTGCAGAGGAGAAGCGTTTAGTGACGGAGTGAGGCAAATTCATCATTAATCTTCAGGTAAATGTCTTCCTCTGCTACACAACAGCAGAGTTTTATTCTAATTAGGAAATGATAGCAACAGAGAGCCAGTGCATTGCACGGCCTCTTCTCACACCTTCAATGTGGAAGAACTTGGTGACACTGTAGAAATCATTGACATTTATCAGTTTTACATGTCTCCATGCTGCACATTGAGCATCCATAAGTCATCCTTGCTCTCTATCACATATTTTTGTTATGGGTTCTTTTTTTTTATAAAGAGATATTTCCTTATCTCTAAAGTAGTTTCCTTGTTAAATCTGTCCATAGATTATACTCAAACTTCACATCCTACTAGCCTATTAGAAATATTTGCCCTTATCTGATCCTGGGAAGCATTTTACCTGTGGCAATTGCTTCCTAGAAATACTATTCATTGTTTCAAAACATCATGCCTATAACTATAACCCAAAAATATGTATAAAAATAAAGGTGACTTTTCATTGGCATCTCTATCTTCACATTTTTATTTTATTTTATTTGTGATTAACTTTAGATCACTTTGACAACCTATGCTGGACATGTTGGCAATTGGCATTTGTTTTAAGCTTTGCCCAGGAAAAATACATAAATGTACCCACTTTAAAATAGGGTAATAAATAATATTCCATTTTATATTCCTTTTGGTAGACTGAAGCAGCAATGGTAGAGGCTTTAAAATTAAACAAACATAAGATAAATTCTAGAATGATTTGGATTTTAAAAAAAGACCTTCAAAGATCACAAATATCTCCCATATATAGTATTCCATATTTTTGTTTAGGACAAAATCAATGTAGACTTGTACAGCCATGGAAGGTAAATGTTCTAACAATGTGTTTCAAAGGAGCATAGATGAATTTCAAAAATACATCACAGTAGAACTCTATCTTTCTTAGGTACCTAGTACCCAATCCTCAGCCTAAAGATTTTCTGTTTTCAGTGTATGTCTATCTCATAAATTACATCATAAATATTGACCTGCCTTATTGACTACCTTTTATAGCTAATATGATGTACTGCTAAATAAAGCTATCAGGTAGAGTAACAGAGTCAACAGGCTCTACTCAGACACAGAAAAATATTACAGGTGATTAAACGCACAATTGCTCTCAGGATAAAACAGCTTTGTACATGGACTTCAAACTAAGAATACCATGGCTGAAAGCCTAGTGATAGGTGGTGGGAAAAGGGAAAGAGAACAACTTAGCATGAACTAATATTGACTTCAAGGAGAGTGGTATTTTTTATAAACAGAAAGTTCAAAACTTAATGTCCCTCTGTCAGAATATCAGATCTGACAGGAGCACATGTACAGGTCTATACTGCATGCTTCCTTAAAAAAAGAAAAAAAAACTGTGGAAGCCATCATGAAGTGGTGGCACTCTACAGTCTGTTGGAGGGTGTGCTCTTGACAAGCTGCATCTGTCCAGGAAGGCATAATGGCTTGAGATATGTTTTAAAGGCATATCAGTTTTCTTTATTCACACTCTCATTTTTGAAGCCATAACCAACATATATCACTGAGAGTCTTCATTTTAAGAAGTAAAAGAAAGCCACATTGAAAAAAAAATCCTCACTGTCTCTTGTTCCTTCCATCACACTGACCTCTCAGAGGGAAGTTGGGCATTAAGAACATCCATGTAGGGACTCAAAGGATTATGGATATGGAGGTTAAATGTATATGACATTTTACCCTGGTACTGGTTTTTACATGTTGAATTACTTTTTATTGGCTAATCAAATATTCCAATTTTATTCTTTTCATCTTTTATCTGGAGATAAGAATTATGTATTATAGAGTAAAGACACACAATGTCTTGAAAATCCCTTGACCTGTGAACCTCTTGATAAAAGAGATAAGAGCACTAACACTAAGGATTATAACAGCAGAGGCAACTGTAAGTTTTATTCATAATCTTGTCTGTAGCTTGCATAAATATCATACCCTTAAATTAAAGTTAGAAACTCATGGAAGCCTATATAAGTGATTATGACAATATTTGATTTTTATATTTTAAATATATTTGGTGTTGGCTACTTTGAAACTACATTATAGTCATTGTTTTCTCCTTTTTAAAAATTTCTGCTTCTTTCCCTTAATTTCCAAGTATTCTAAAATTTTTATATCACATTTGGTTGATATATCACTTTTTTGTTGAAATAAAGAACCTTGAAAATGTAGTCTCTGTGATTGTGACAGCTTCTTTCTGCTGTTCTTGTTTTGTTTTGTTTTGTTTTTTGTTTTGGTTTGCTTTTTGTTTTTCTGAAAACTGTGTCATGTTCTGTAAGCAGAACTATCCTGGATATGTAGCTATATTGGTCTCAAACTCGTGATAATCCTCCTACCTTAGCTTCCAAATGTTGTGGTGTCGTTTAAGCTCTTGTTAGCATTTGTTTACCCAGTGATAGTATTATCTTTCACTTACCACACCATTGTCTAGATCAGTGGTTCTCAGCCTTCCTAATGCTGTGATCCTTTAACACAGTTCCTCATGTTGTGGTGACCCCCAACCATAAAATTATTTCTTTGCTACGTCATAGCTGGAATTTTGCTACTGTTATGAACCATAATGTAAATATTAGATATGAAGCATATCCGATATGTGACCCCTGTGAAAGGGTCATTCAATCCCTCAAAAGGGTCAAAACATATAGATTAAGAACCACTGGTCTAGAACTATAAAACCCATATGAAATCAGTAAGTTCTAGTTTGTTTTCTGTTGCTTTAAAACATTCATGACTCAAGGCAGCTTGAGCAGGATTGGGTTTATTTGGATTACATGTTCATGTCATAATCTGTCATTGAGGGAAGCCTGCTGTGGGATGTTCTGTATGGCAAATGTGTTGCTAATAAAACACTG
>CABHPH010094419.1:17490-57839 GCA_902168325.1 Peromyscus nudipes
AAGAGATTTATCCTGACTGTGGGCCAGGCAGGAAAACTTAAGCAACAATTGGCGCCATAACGTGGGGCAGGAATTTCCACTTAAAACCTGAGAAAGTGTAAAAAGAAAATTCTAAAACAGAGCTAAAACAGCTTCCTAGTTGTCTTTCTCAAGTTAGCCGCAGCCTGCGGGCTTGAGCTACTGTAAGGCGGGTTCCTGGCGTGCGTGTTTGACCTGCAGTATGGCAGGAATGAGGCGTCTGCAAGTGACACATTAAACTGTGTGGTGGATTTAACCTTTGCTAGTACAAAACAAAAAGAGGTTTCTGGGCTACACGCTGTTTTGATAGAAGCATAGACCCACGAAGGCTCCCAGAGCTGACAGTAAACCTATCACCGCCATGTTGGGAAGCTGAGGTGGGCGGAGCCAGCAGCCACAGAACCGTTTCAGTCTTAGAAATGCTGCAGTTTAAAGTAACAGGTTCACAATAAGACAGATTCAGATGGAACAAGACTTTAAATGCTTTAAAATGTGTGTAAAAAAATACATAGGCTTGAAAGAGACAAAAAAGGTGATATATACAGTTATATAAAGAAATAGTTTTGAAAAATAAAGTCTTTAAAGAGACAGTAAAGGTAGTATAAAATATAAGCCACGTAAAGATGGACATCACACAGAGAATCTGCATTGTGATGTCTTTGGGATTCTTAACTGCAGAGAGATATTTGATTGTAAAGGAAGCTGAGTTAAACCAATATGTATATTTTAAAGATACCTTGACTTCAAAATTTGGATGTAAAGATATGTTGCTTTGGAAAGGAAGCTCTGATTTTGTTTCCACAGAAAGCCAGAGGCTAAGGATTTGTTCCAGATTAAGATACATCAGGTTTGACCAGCCAAGATCCCCTGAAAGGTCTCCGATGACACCATGGCTCAGATGATCCAACATCCAGAACCGTTTCAAGGCAACTGGCTCAGACGATACACTCTCACGGACTACTCCATAATTCTAAAATTTTCTTTGTGTCCCCATAAGATACAGCGCCCCCCTCCAGCAGGAAGTAGTAAGAGAAGCTATGCCCAAATTCCCAAATTATATGTAATTTACTTTAAGGTTAAAACCTTCCTTTTTTGAAAAAAAAAAGGGGGGGGAAGTGCTGTGGGATGTTCTGTATGGCAAATGTGTTGCTAATAAAACACTGATTGGCCAGTGGCTAGGCAGGAAGTATAGGTGGGACTAACAGAGAGAATTAAAAGAGCAGGAAGATGGAAGGAGTTGCTGCCAGACGCTGCCAGCCACCGCCAGGACAAGCAGCATGTAAAGATGCCGGTAAGCCATGAGCCATGTGGCAAGGAACAGAATTATAGAAATGGATTAATTTAAGATATAAGAACAGTTAGCAAGAAGCCTGCCACGGCCATACAGTTTGTAAGCAATAGAAGTCTCTGTGTTTACTTGGTTGGGTCTGAGCGGCTGTGGGACTGGCAGGTGAAAGAGATTTATCCTGACTGTGGGCCAGGCAGGAAAACTTAAGCAACAGAAGCCAGAGCAGAAACTCAAGTGTAGTCACTGAACCAGAAAATATGGGAGTGAGGAATGCTGCTCACTGGTTTGTTCTTTAGATTGTTCCCAGGCTCATGCTCGGATAGTTTTCTTATAGAGCTGAGGAAAACCTGCCCAGTGATGGCACTGCCAATGGGGAGCACATAGTTTGAGGCCAAAATATTCGTTTCCAACTTCTCTTACTCTTAAAAGTTGAGGGAGTGAATGATTATAACTATCGGAACAAAGAGAAAAACAAAATTATGAGTAACTTTCATTTACACTGAAAATATTTTTCAGAAGAAAATAATTATTGTTGCTGAGGTTGGACTCCAGCCTGTGCATAAATCTTCTAACTTCTTCCTTCCAAATATCCATGGCTACAGGCATGTGCCACCATAGTTAGTGAGAGAAAACATTTCCTCAAAAGCAGAGGACTTGGGCTGAAAGTCAGGGTCAAAGCACTTACCATGTCCCTGGAGTCCATACCCAGAACCTCATAAGTCATAAAAACATTTCACTGTTGTTTATTTTTACCTGATTTCAGCCCTGAGTTAAACTAGACTAAGACAACCTATCATACCATATAGAAGTTCTGAGCAATATACTACATGGTATTTATCTATTAGACATTAATGCCATTCATTTAGATAATAACAATGTAATAATTTGCTGTATATATGATAGCATGTTTAGATAAAGAAGAGGGATGCTTCTATAATTTGAAAAATCACAAGACATATGGAGAAATGGCATAATTTGGGATTTTATTAAGAGACGAGGAGCAGAACAAGTGAGAATATAATCTTCAAAGAAGACATAAAGGAAAAAAGTAGCCTTCTCTATCTATAGAGGGGGATGGAGTATATTCTAGAACATTCTCAGACCTCCATTTTCAATGTCTCTACCCCCATCCCCACTATCACATGCATTTAGTTTCCCCCTTGTTTGCAATAGAGTGAGCCTTTATAGTATTTTTGCCAAATGGCTCTTATTGTCTTGATAATGATGTGATGCATTCAAGTGGAAACAAATAAACAAACATATGCTGAATTCTGTCTAGAATGGAAAGAGGTAGCTATTAGGCTGCAAAGACTGTTCTGCTCTTATAGTATTTCACAAAAATGGCTCTTCATGCTGGCACTCATTCATTGAAAAATATAATTAGCTCTTTCTGTGATCCACCCACTGCAATGTTCAAAGTGCTAATTCACAGAAAAATAAACAGCCAGCCCTGGCTATGTGAACTTTATGCAGTGATAAAAGAGCAGAAAACAGTGTTTGAGGCATTCCTATTCGTAACTGTACATGTGTCCATTTATTGGAATGCTGTGTGCCTGAGGCACTAAGAAATACATGTATTAGACTAGAGGGCTGCTTTCTATTGGATTCATCTCCTTAAACACTAAGTGCAGTGTCTAGAATATAGATGATATAAATACTCAGTAAAAAATAGTTGTAATTATTAATTAACTTAGATAATTATTCCTTTAGGCATTGGTAAAGTTGCTATAGTGATTTTTTTTAACAGATATACACTTAGTCAATACTTGGACCTTAGTAAGCAGATGTTCCTGACTGAGCTAATAGTATCCACTGAAGGCTTTAGTAAGCATAGACCACCTTCACTCATCAGTATCCCATCTAATTCTACAATAGGCCCTTGGAACTGATTCTTAAATACACAGTCACATCCTCTTCTAACTGGAGATGTGTCTGTATAGGACATGCTTCCTGGAACTTCCTTGGGCTATGATCGCCTCATGAGACAATATCATTGAATAGCTTCATTAGTGGATATAGGTCAAGTATGTACTTAGCTAAGAGGAGAGCTGAGAGAACATCTTCATCCAGTTTAGATGAGACCACACACCTTCTAGATTAGGTGAATCTCCTCTTCTAAGACCGTTGCTAGGAAACAAAAGAGAAAAGATGTGTTCATGTGCCCATGGTTGTAATTTTTAAAAGGAAATGACAATAAGTAGAATAATGGTGCTAATGATAATAGCAAAGTCAGATGAATGAGTAAGAGATTGCAACTCCATCAGCTCTGCAATTTCCAAGCCATTGAACCCACTAGTTGAATGGTACAGAAATACAAAGCATTTTCAAATACTGTTAAACTTAATCCCTATTTGTACCATTGATTAATATTATACTGTATAAAACAAAATAACAACTAGAGATTTACTCAGAGAAAATTATTTTAAAAATCAGGTTGTATTATAACTGAAACATCATCTCACTCAACTGTTATCCCATGTCTGAATTCAGCCTTATAATCTTTTGTCTTTTGTGAGAATCTCCACAGGGATGTGTATGATTCATTTCACTTGGTTGTCCTCTAGAAGCTGCAAAAGTAAACAAACAAAAGAAACAACAACAACAAAAAATTGTTATCAGAGTGGCTTCAAAAGTCACACTTTAACCCCTTTCTGATGTGTCTTTTGTTAATGATAAACTAAATACATTAGAAGTACAGTACAAAAGAAATACAGACCTCAAAATTACATACTGTTGAAGAATTTTCTGGATTAATTTGTAAAATACATAGTGACTATTATTTATTTATTTGTTTGTTTGTTTGTTTGTTTGTTTGTTTGTACAGGTGTTTTATCTGTATATCTGTGCATCACATGCATGCCTGCTCCCTGTAGTGGTCAAAAGAGGGTGTCAGATCCCCTGGAATTAGAATTACAGATGGTTGTGAGCCATGATGTGGATGCTGAAAATCAAATTTGGCTCCTCTGGAAGCAAGTCTATCCACTAACCCATCTAACCAGACCCTGATGGCAGACTTTACACAGAGAGATAAAAGTAGACACGAGAGAGAAAATCAAGGTGTCTAAGAATAGTAAGAAAACCAGAGGTAGATAGTCTCTGGAAAGGGGATATACTCTTGGAAATTTCAGGGCCCAGAATTTGAGTTTGTTTTGTTAAAGGCACCAACAACTAACGGGGTGGCATTTTTCTCAATGACTCACACACTCCCTAATTCTAATAAAATTGCTTGATCTACTTCTATCTGAAACAGGGCTGTTCCTCAGAAATCAGTGTCATTGTAATATTCAAAAGATGAATTCTGGAGACTGAGTTGGAACTCAGTGTGTTCAAATGCCTTGTGACTGTAATGTCTCAGGATTGTGTTCTATTTCTCAGGATGGAAACCAATGTTGAAATTCATCGACTGTGTGACATACTCTTTCTTCAGCGATCACCTTGGGCATGTTTATTCTTTCAGGAGCATTAAGAGACTAGTTGCAATGAAGGTGAGATTATCATGTGATAGTTTATGGAAATTTATCATCTCCTCATGAGTTGTGGGTACTTCCTGCATGGTATAGTTCTCTAGTCCAATCATTATGTAGCCTGGCCTAATCATTCTCTAGAAAAACAAAGACTTGAGTTTGCTTGTGGATCCTAGCAATAACTCTGGTTGTAATCACATGCACAAATCACCAAATACAAAATGTGTCTTACTTTCTGGATAAAAAAAAATGAATAAAATTTTCTCCAACAAGATAATTATGTCAGCTTCAGTAGTTTTTAGTTGTAAAAATAACTTTTATTTCTGGGTAGGTTAGGTATCCTCACTCACATAATAGTCATATTGAGATTGTTATCATAAAGACAAGCTTCCCCAGCTCACAGACTGCAGGAAAGAATTGGACAAATTGAATCATAAACCGTTATTATATGTCATCTGGTTAGACTTCCAAAATAAATGTCAAAACAACTTTACAACAAAAGAGAAAACCTAGTAATTTCTATTTCTATAAGCCATGGCTACAAGAGAATGACAAGTTGGTTTGTCATTGTTAATAAAGTATCATACCATCCAATGACCTGTATTGGACTTTACATAACATCTGTGTGGATCCACACATGTTTGCATAATATAGATATATAGGCATAAAGATGCTTTTTTTAATTTCTAGGTATTTACAAATGAATGTGTATGCATGAGCATATCCATACCCACAAATAAGTATGTGCACATTGCCCATTTATACAATTTCACATTGGACACTATCGATAGTGTTTTATGCACACACAAGCATCATTATTTTCTCTTCATGCTTTGAGAAGGTTAAATGCTTCTGGAGTTTAAAGTGTAATTGATTTTTTTTGATGAGGAGGAGTTATAATGAAGCCCTCTATGAATGGAGCGGCATCGAGGAGGTCATGATTGGAAGCATGAAGAGCAGATGTGGAGCTGTGCTATGTGTGGCACAAATGCTTTGCATTTTGAAGGTGAGGTAATAATTTACCTCCTGGTGAAAACTGGGAATGGTATCACAGGGTATTCTAGATAGCAAGAATATGACGAGACAGATAGAGAGAAGTAGCAAGCCCATGTCTTTTCTTACACTTTATGCATGCTGATAACTCTGATGAAATTTGGTCAGTTTTCTTTGCTGAAATGATGGAAAAGTGACAAAACTCTTAGAAAACCCAACATGACGATGACTTCATCCATGTACAGACATTAATTTAGGCACTAGAGAGTTGACAAGCAGCTCTGGGGTCCCAATGAGGCAGGTTATTTTAGTACTTAAGTCTTGTGCATTTCACAATGACCACTGAGAACTCATTTATTCCCAGGCTGTAGGAAGGAGGAAGGTGAGCAGAGAGATGAAGTCATTGTTCCATGTAGTGTCAGCTGCTCAGAAGAAGGAGTCTAGGATTTTGCCAAATGACACTCCACCTGTATCTTGTTGAAGATACCTCATAACAAAGTAGGTATAAGTGGTTTGAACTGAGTATTTTCTGATACTGCATAAAGCTAAGAAATTGCATTGAGAAAGAAGTTCCAACAAAAGTCATGTAGTTAGTCAGCAGAAAGGAGCAAATATTTACAGGGAAACTGCAAAACTCTGGTAAGTATTGGTCTTGGATGTGCCATCATCAAAGTAGAAATCAACCTACATTTCATCTAGTCATCATGTCAACAACAAAATATGACTTCCTTGTCTAAAAAGAGTAAAACTCCAAATTTCAATGGAGTTTAAATATTTCTGTTATTAACCAAATATTAAGTGGAAACATTTAGTTTAATGTTTGATCTGCCTGAAACAAATCCTTCATAGTACCTACCATATAGTACAGTCTTGATAAATTAATGGAGAAATAGACCCTGTGTCCTGTGAAAGGAACAGTGTTTTCAAGATAGTTATCCATGTAATAGATAATCTAGTTTGGTTTAAATGAAACATTGAATAATTTAGTGAGAATATGATCTTGATGATTTCCATGATAATAATTTCATTTACAACTTAACTTATGCTCACTAGAATATAATTTCCCTTTATCGTCACAGAATATTTTCCTATTAACCTTGAATATTTTGATGGACACAAAGACTGTATAGTTTCCAGGGTGTCTTTTTCACTTTTCTATTGCCATGGAAAAACACCATGACCAAGGCAGCTTATAGAGAAGGCATTTAATTTGGGGCTGACAGTTCCAGAGGGTTAGAGTCCATAACTATTGTGGTGGGAAACATGGCAGCATGTAGGCCGGCGTAGCACTGCAGCAGTAACTAAGATCTCACATCTTGAGACAAAAGCAGAAGTCAGAGAACTAGAACTGAGAGTAGTGTGGGCATTTTGAAACCTCAAAGCCAACCCTCAGTAACATGGCACCTCCAACAAGACCACACCTCCTAATCCTTCACAAACAGTTCCACCAGCTGGGGACCAATCATTCAGATATTTGAGACTATAAGGTCCATTTTCATTCAACTCATCACACAAGGAAACTGGGGTAATGGATACATTGTTAACTTCCAGAACTTCAGTGACACAGTATGTGACAGGTACATCTTAGTCTGGAACAGAACCATCCAGAATGACAGATGCTGCCTTTTTTCTCAGTGTAATTTCATGGCAAGGAAACCACTTTTAAATTTTATTGGAAATATTCTCGAGATCTGATTCTCTTTTTCCTTGTACACTGAATATAACTAATGTAATTAGAGGGGTTGTTGCTGTACTGGCTGGTCTTGTGTGTCAACTTAACACACGCTAGAGTCATCAGGAAGGAAGGAGCCTCAGTTGAGGAAATACGTCCAGGAGATCCAGCTGTAAGGCATTTTCTCATTTAGTAATCAATGTGGGAAGAGCTCAGCCCAAGGTGGTTAGTGCCCTCCCTTGGCTGCTGGTCCTGGGTTCTATAAGAAACAGGCTGAACAAGCTAGGGAAAGTAAGCTAGGAAGCAGCACCCCTCCACGGCCTCTGCATCAGCTCCTGTCTCCAGGTTCCAGCCCTGCTCAAGTTCCTGTCCTGCCTTCTTCCAGTCATGGACTATGATCTAGAAGTATAAGTAAAATAACCCCTTTCTCCCCAACTTGCTTTTTGGTCATAGTGTTTCATTGCAGCAATAGCAATCCTAAGACAAGTTGGTACCAGCATGGTGGGGTATTGCTGTAACAGACCTGACCATATTTTGGGAAGGATTGTGGAAAGGCTTGGGAACTTTGGGCTAGAAGAGCCACTAAGTGTTAAGAGCTCTGTGGGATGTTCTGTGGAAGCTTGGAAGATAAAAATGCTAAGAGCGGGATGGAGGTCTGGCTTGTGTGTGAATTTTCAGTTTAAAGTCTTTATCATTGCCATTTGTTATTTTGAGCTGAGATTCTATGGTTTTGGCTAGCTCAGGCTGAAGAATCAGCTGCGATTAACAAGATACCAGAACTACTAAAGCAGATCTTTGTTTTCCTGGGATACTTAATGCTGGTTGGCTGGAACTAAGAAATTAGCAGTGATTAAGAAGAGACCAGCATCACTGAAGTGAAATCTTCTGAGAAGTGTTTCCTGAGAGCACAGGGAAGCTATGTTCCAGAGGTGTCCAAGGTTGTACCTCCTGCTAGCCAGGCACTTGGTAATGTGTACATGTCACCCAGGTGGAACTGATTTTGAAGGCATGAAGGGGTCATGGAGAGCAGCTGAGCAGTGGCACTGTGAGAGGCCAGGAGACATCATTGGTGAAGGTGCAGCTTCAGTGGCAGTTGAAGACCCAGTACTAAAGGGGTCATACAAAGAAGTTGAGGCTTGTCACCTTGAATAGAGCCTATGAGGGGCTATTGGTGAGAGTGCAGCCCAGTTGCAGCAGAGGACCCCAGAGTTTTGATGATGCCAGTACCATGGTATGACTACCAAGAACAGCTACAGCAGTGGAGTGGAGCCAGTAGGAGCCTAGAAGACAAGCTGTGCTGCAGAGGGTAGAGCCAGAGAAGTGGCCTAAGCCCTTTGGAGGAGTCCAGAAAATCATGAGTGCATCCCAACCATTGGACAGCTGGAATTTGATTTTGCTTTGCTTTGATTTTAACTGTGCCCTGATTTTCCCTCTTGAAGTAAGAAAGTATTTTACTGGAGCTCACAGGTGAGGGACTTTGAATTTTAAAAGACTGGATTTTAAAAGAGATTGGCTATTTTAAAGGGACTGAAATTTTAATGTTTTTGAATTTGTAAAGACTGTGGGACATTTAAACATTTTTGTGTTTTAAATGTGAGATCTTAGGGACAAATGAGAAAGGAATGGTTGTGGCTTAATAGTAATGTGTTTGTGTGTCAAGTTGACAAGGGGACAGTTGTACTGATTAGTTTTGTGTGTCAACTTTACATAAGCTAGAGTCATCAGAGAGGAAGGAGCCTCAATTGAGGAAATGCCTCCAGGAGATCCAGCCATATAGCATTTTCTCAGTGATCAATGGATTAGGGCCCAGCCCATGGTGTGTGGTGCCTTCCCTGGGCTGGTGGTCCTAGGTGCTATAAGAAAGCAAGCTGAGCAAGTCAAGGAAAAGCCAGTAAGCAACCTCCATCTGTGGCCTCTGTATCAGCTCCAGCATCCAGGTTCCAGCCCTGCTTCAGTTCCTGTTCTGCCTTCCTTCATTGCTGGACTGTGATCTGGAAGTGTAAGTCAAATAAACTCCTTTCTTCCCAACTTGCTTTTGGGTCACGGTTTCTTCACAGCAATAGAAACATTAAGATAGTAGCTTCTACCGATAAATGCATATTTCTTATCTACATTCACCATCATTTCATTTTCAACTTTTTGGAATACTGATGGCCTCCCTTCTCTCTGTGACATTTAGCCCTCCCCTCTAATTTCTACTTCTTCCTATCTTCAGTGTGCTTAACCCGCCCGCCCAGTTAAAACACAGATCCCCCAAACAGTCTTGACCCCATATTTACCTGTACCTAGAATAGCCCTCTTTCAGCTTCCAGCTCAAGGTTATGTTTTGTGGTATGAGGTGTGTGTGTATGTGTGTGTGTGTGTGTGTGTGTGTGTATGTGTGTGGTTCCTGAGTATCATATGCATATACTCATGCATAAGGGGTTACAAGGCACATGTGTGAGTGCCTGTGGAGGCCAGACACTGAATGTCTTCTTTGACCACTACTCCACTTTAATTATCAAGGCAGGGGCATTCACTTGAACCCAGAACTTGCCTAGTTAGCTAGTCTAGCTAACAGTTTGCTCTGGGAATCTCCCCATCTTTACCTTCCCAGTGCTGAGATTACAAGTGGCTGCTATGCCTGTCTGGAACGTACATGGATTCCAAGGATCTGAACTTGGTTCCTCACAATTGCCCCAGCCTCCATCACTGTATTTCAGTATTTTACATTCTATACTCCATTCCCCACCACCAGTCTGACTCAGTGAGAGTTCTTCCCCACCACTCACATAAATATCTCTTTTAATGTACCAATGGCTGCTGTGCTATCACTTCAAAATCCTAGGTTGTCCAGTCGTCAGCTTTGTTGGCATCCAAAGCCCACTTTGTTCAACTGATCACTCCCTCTTATTAAAATGCTTTGGCTATCATAAATCACCTACTTTCTCTTTTTGTTTTGTTTTGTCCAGTAAGATATTCCTGGACAAATCAAATCATATCTGTTGCCAATAGCTTATTATTTACTGGTGCCTCCCGGGCTCTCTTCTCTCCACGGGTAATCTTTACCATATCATAGGCGTAGTCACCACCTATTCATAAATGGAAGACAAGTTTTTAAATCTGCCAATATTTCCTACCTGTGCCCTCCTGGTCTGATTTTCCTTTGTCTAGAGTCATAAAAAATTCAGGATATCTAAAAGAAACTCACTATTTCCTATGAATGTTTACAGTATTTATTGAATAGCATTTCCATACACTCACTTAAGCTAATAAATAAGCTAGGATTTCCTGTTTCCACCTTCTCCTCAATCTCTAAAGCAGCTTTACTGAGTTCATTCCTTAAATACTTCCCATATTCTCTTCAAAGCTAAGGTACCCTGGTTTACATTATCATTTTCTCTCATCTGGATGCTGCAATTTCCTGCTAACTGGAGTATTCTTATTTCCTTCTCTAATTTGCTAGTCCTCCCTCCTCCTCACCCTTACTCTATTTCCTTCTGCCCCTCCCACAAAAGCCAAGAGGATGTAATCACACCACACCACACCACACCATACCACAACACACCACAACACACCACACCACACCACAACACACGTGCATACTGACTTAAGACATAAAATGGCTTTGCTCTGCCCTGAGGATGAAGATGGAACTCCAAAAGGCAGCTATGATTCTGCTCCTCCCAACTTCCTCTTCTTGATGCGCTGCACATCACTTTTCTCACATCGTGGGGACCATTTCTGAATTCGGTCTGTAAGATCCAGTTTTTAAAGTTTCTGAGTCACCGGACATTTCCTTGGAATGTGTTTACCTTACCTCCATCCATCCCTTCTGCTTACTGGGATAGACCTTTGCTAACATTGGCAGGCTGCACTGATGATCTGTGTTCAACCAGTCACACCATTACACACAGACAAAACAAGCAACACTAGTACTGTAGATAAAGAAAAGGCGGCCAGTCTTAAATGGCATTGCTTTGTTGCTATGTGCATATTTAAGAGATATCAAAATATCAGGGAAGCCCCATTCTATGGAAAAGCATAGTCCTGGCATGTCTTTCCTGCTCTATTTTTTTGTGAGGGAATATGAACCAACTATTCTAATGTATCTTATCAATTTCTGAATGACATGACTTCTTGGAATTCACAGATTTTCTAAAGGGAGGGAATGCCTTTCTTCATGCTAGTCTTGTGTATTGTCTGTGCCTGGTTCCACTGAACAGCCTCTTTTCCCACTCCAGATCTGATAAGACAAGAATCAGATTATCTTGAACCATGTCTTCTAAAGTAAAGAAATATTTCCTCTATGGGGTAAATTTTTGTACTAGATTAGGAGAAAAAAAAGCCTCATTTTAGAGTACATATTGGCATGGGGAATAAAAATGAAGATACAGTCTATCAATTTCTATGGTGTAAGTGTGTTCCCCAAAGCCCTGTGTTGGAAACAACTACCAAACTCATCTGTGAATGGTATTTTAAGATTAAGCCTTTGAGAATTACGTAAGATTAGATAAGATCAGGAGAGTGGAGCCCCATGATAGCCTTGGTGATTTTATGACAACTTAGAGAGAGACATGGCCTAGCTCGCTTGCTTTGCTAAATGACATGATGCCCTCCAGCGTACTATGAGCCAGCAAGAGACCCTTCCACAGATGTTAACAAGATGCAGGTGCCCTGCTTTGGACAGTCTCCAGAACTATGAGCTCAATAAACTTCTATCATTTATAAATTACCCAGTGTGGTATTTTGTTATAACAACAGAAAATGAAGTAAGACATCTGTGATATTAAAGTTTCATGTGGTGGGAGGGGTGTCTAAGGAAAATGAAAATTAAAAAGTGTCCTTAAGGGGAAAATATTGAAGCATAAGTTTGCAAAACCCTTTATGTCCTCTAAACACCTTCACACAATCCCATTTCCTTATCCTTACAAAGGAATGTAGTTAGTCTTCAGGAAACAGCTTGCCAAGTCCTTGCATATATGAAAATTCTTGTGAGTTAAACATCATATGATACATTCTCTCTTTGAGAACTCTTTGTGAGCACACCAATAATGTTCAACCATATCAAAGCTCCTAATATTCTAAATGTAGAATATTTTTCAGTCTTTCTGAGTCCAGACAGTAAACTTCAATTTGAATTTGCCATATTGTGACTATGGATATAGTCTTCCCAAGATGAACCTGTTAAGACTGTGTCTCTTAAGAGATAATATTGGGAGATGTTCTGGACCCTTAAGAGACAAGTCTTTAAAAGAGATGGGACATAATGGAAGATTATTGATCTTTAGGAGTGTGCTCTCACAAGGGAACATATGATTCTGGTCTCTTCATCTTTCTCTTTTCTGATTCATAACGTTGCAAGTCTGCTCTAACATCCATTTTCCATAAAAGTTGCCTTAAGTACATTAGCCCAAGGTACAATTACAGAGGCACTAAATCCTGGATGGGAACCTCCATTACTGTTTGATATATAAACTACTGCTCCTTAGATGTTAATTGCCTCTTATATTTTGTTGTAGTAAAATTAAAGATAGCTAACATAATTTTACATTCACATGCCTTCTCTTTGTATCTGACACCAACAAGATGCTAAATGCTTGATAATAAATAAAATAGTAGCTACAACTGATTTCATGACTATTGTTTACAGATACTAGGGTTTCACTTTAATCATGTGACCATGAAATAACCCTTTTGTGTTGCTGTTCATATTACCACAAAGTCTATGAGATTAAGGAGCAATATGGCTTGATCTAGGTCATACGTATGAAATATGACAGGCCCTAGTACTATGGCCTATTTGTACACACATTTATTTATTTTATATTTGAGGGTCAAACATTCCCACCCTAGAAACGTAGTAATACATTGTATTGTATTAAACAGTTATATATCTCTTTGTGCACTAGCTTCAGCACATTGATGTATAGTATATAAAAACATCAACAAGGATCTCTGATGGCAAAAACAAATACATAAAGTGTGACTGATTTCATGAAGGCAAAAACTCTTTATCTGATAGACCAGTGATCAGTTTCAAGTATTCTAGAATTCTGAAAAACAAAATGCAGTAGAACTCTCATGAGTTAGCCACTGTTACTGTGGAAGCTTAATATAAAAGGTGGGAGAACTAGATGTTGGTATGTTTTTTAGAAATTGGAATGGTACAGGGAGTTTGGCAAAGTCTGCCATATCCTCCTGGCATTATCTGTAGATCAGGACATAGAACTGGATACAGACACAGTAAGATAATTCTATGCTCTCTGCTCTCTTGGAAATCCCAGAAGGTACAGAATCAATAAGGTCCAATCCATATTGAAACCAATGCATTCCACTTCAGTAGATTCAAGACAGATTCCCAATGAGAAATCTGGTTTGCACAACTCTATTTCAGGTTGTAGTGCAGAATCTTGCTAGTCTGTTTACTGTGATCCAGATAATATCACAGAGATGCTGTGTTTATGTGTCTTCTTGCTTGGGCCCAAAAGTCAAGCATTCTCACTGTTCCTGTAATGATGTTTGTAGATGAAAATAACACCTAAATCATCAAAAGGAGCACAAGTAGGTGTCCTTCATAAGTATGATTGGACCTCACATAATCACTTAAAGGTCTGAGAGAGGAAAGGGCTTGCCATGCCCAGGAAGAGATTTCTCTTTACTAATGGCCTTTAATCTGGGCCATTAGTTTACTTCCTAGATTCAGTTTTGAAAAGAAAAATGGTGTCCTAATTATCCATCATTTTCAGTTATTTGCACATCTTGTGATATGTCCTTTTCCATAATCACACAAAAGATTCTTTAGAATACATCTCTTCTAGGTGTGCATATATGTGTGTATGCATAAAATCAATAGGATTCATATATATCAGTATTAAATATAGATTATAAATTCAATCTATTTTTGACTTATGTCTATTGGTCAGTCTGTCAACTTACTATTCCTCATCTATCAACTCATCATTTGCCTTTCTGCACATATATATATTAATCTTCAATATGTTTGTGTATGTAGACACATAGATACATTGAAAAATAAATACTTTTGTTGATTTTTCTTCCTGAATAATAAAATTAGCTTTACTTTTATCTATTTGTGATGGCTATTCTTAGTGATCAGCTTGAATATATCTGACATTAACTAAAACCTCAGCAGTTAAGAATACCTGTGAGTGAATTTTTCTGAAATCATTGGAAGTGGGAAGGACACCTTTTGTCAAAATCTTCCATCTGGACCACACCTTCCGGTGTCATCCTATAGAAAGACTATAGAGCAAGGAACCTTTGTCTCTATGTCTGATTGTCTGCACCCTAGCTGGCAAGTTCATTCTTCACTGACATTAGAATTTGTTTCTGATGTATACCTAAGACCTGCTGAGGCATCTAGTTATTTACCTCTTGTGAGATCAGTACAAGTCAAGGGAATTTGAGGTTAGGTGTCACTCTACACTTGGAGACATGAATCATACCCAAACAGCCACACTTCCCTTCTGACTACTTGATTAATATGTATAAAATATAGGCTTAAATAATAAAAAAATACTGTGCTGTAGCTGTTACTAATGGGGGGGGGAGGTGAAGTGTATCAGAATTAAAAATAGCAAAGTACCTGAGGATCAATTACTGGAGAGAATATTCACTGAGCAAGAACGGTTACTGCATCTGGTTTCAACCTTTACATTGACTTTTGTTAAGACTCATAAAATTGTACACCTTAATCTTGCCATTCTGAGTTCACACAGCTGGACCAGTTACTCCTATGTTTCCTAGGTAGAAGGCCATGTGGTTATATCTGTAAAGCAGTGGTACTTGATCAGTGACTTATTGTATCCCCTCAAGGTTTAAATGTCCTGCTTTTGGAAGTGTCCACTCCACTGTTCTGTAAGCAACAGAAAATAATAATGGACATTGCTTCAGGATGATTGGCATCCATAGAAAAAGCAGGTGTCTGCAGGGCTCCTTTACTTCCTAAATTTATTTCTAGGTTATGACAGTGGACAGGCAAGAGCTTTTCCCTCATCGTAGTTAACATGCTAAAACACTGCACCATTAAAACCAATCTTATCTGATACTTCATAGTCCATATTCTATTTCACAATTGTGTTAGGAATCCTCTTGAGGCATTGGCTTACTTGAAAAATGTTATTTCAATTAGTTGGATATCATTCTTTACAAGATTTAGGTCAAATGCGGGGCAGTGCTAAATCCAAACCAAACAATATGTGTCTGCAATAAATTTCCATTCCTGAATTATTCATGCACAATGGCATAGGTGACTCCTGAAGCATTCTGAATTAAGTAGAATTGATTTCTCACTTTTTTATGCTCTGTTGTACAAGCCTTTTTGTACTTTTACTTCTCGCTAACAAATAAAGTATTGATTCATCTCCACCGAACATGTTTTATTTAAACTTTGGTCTTTGTCAGCAACTTCGTCCTTCCTTGGTACCCACAATTCTCCATTTTAACTTCCCAATTGTCTTTTGATCTTGAAGGTGAAGTTCTTTAACCTGGCTGTTTAGCATGAAGTAACAGTAGACTTGGTGAAAAACCCACTTAGGACTGTGTCCCAGTGCCCTTTGACATTCATTTGGAGACTCTAACTCCATTAGACATCCAAAATAGCATCCTAAAAAGTGTTGTTTCTTTCAGGGGACTTAGAAATGAACAAGGGACATTTTACATGGTATTTTGTCTTAACACTAACATATCGTTTCTTTCTAGAGTCATGAAAAATCAAACATGTCCATAAGTAGACTTGGAAGAAATTGAGTATAGAAGCAATCTCAACATGAGGCGCATGACCTGAATAAATGTTACACTAAAACAAATACCTCTCTAGCAAATGAATGAATCAATTTTGTATCATGGTTTACTTAGCTCTCTGAAAGAGTTGACAGAACATGAATACAAACTCCAAGGACATAGCTTGTGCTTGCTGACTCACTTACTTGAGATAGATACATATCTACACACACACACACACACACACACACATTATATAGTGTATACAGTGTATGAATGTGATTTATATGTACATATATGTATATTATCATATCATGCCATATTCACCACCCACTCCTCAACTCCTACCAGATTCCACAAGTTCTCAACTTCAGGATCTCTGAGTTTTTGAGTATAGCCAGTTAGTCCATTACCAAACAGTCCATTTACCACTGCTCATATATACACAGCTGTAGAGCCATCCACAGAAGCACGGTCAACCTATCACAGATCATATGCTAAAAGAAAATGGATGTTCCCTCCTATGGAAGCTATCAACTGTCAATTGTTTTATATAAAAATAAAATTATACAACAATTGAATGAATTAAGAAATAATTTGTTTCAGGAGACCTGACTTCCAACCATAGACCTTCAGTGGTAACCTTAACTTCTGCCTGAGTTTTCCACTTGGATTAAGAAACCACTGTTTTAGGCAATATCTCCTCTTGACCTCCATTTGTCAGCTTATGCACGTAGAGTAAAGCAAGCGTGTTTGTTGTGGTTGATCACTGCATGGTTGGAGTCAGGCTTTCTGTCCTCTTCTTTTCAAGGTTTCACATGGACTGCAAGTAGCCCCCAGCTAAGGGTCTGAACACTTGTCCACAAATTCATTGTGAACTAATCACTATGTGGCCTTGAATCAAGCTGCCTTCTATTTGCAGACTTGCTGTTGAAAATACCCAAAGTGACACTCCCAGGTACACAGCATGTACCCACATAACATCACCTTCTTTCACTGGCAAAGCATGGTTTCTGATATCAATCCTGTGCCCTTTGGAATGACTGAAGACATCCATTATTCAACATGTGAGAATAGCTTTTCCTTATAAGTCATGGGACAATATGCTATATAACCTGAAGCAGCTTTCCAAGTCTTCTCTAGCACACAGTTCTGGAGCACATTCCCTGGGCATATTGTCTTGCTCTGCACTTTGATGGCTGCTCATGATTTAGAGCTGAGATGGGCACAATTCTTCTGGAGTTTGGTGGCTTCTGTGGGAGACACATACAGACAGGCCTTTCCATGTAGGCAGATCATAGCTACTGACATGGATGTCTCCCACACCAGTGTTCTCTCTGAGTATTAACCTGTATCAGCAGTCATATGGAAAAGCATTGCCTTTTCAGGACCACCTGGCTTAGCAATGACAATTTGAAATGTTCTTCTTTTGTGAATTTAATGGCAGTTTAAATTTAAATTATATATCTTGTTTACATTCTATTTCCCAGTTTCATTTAATGTTAGTTCTTTAGAGGCCCTATAACTGCAAACCTCAGACTACAGGTTCTACACAAATAGTTCTCCCTCTGCAACTTAGTGCTGAACACTGAGTTCAATTCCCAGTGCTTGCTGATCCTCTCACTCGATCGTGTTGTACCCTTCAAGAGCGTTTCCTGTATCTTAGTGATGTCCTCATGAAAAGTGTTTGCATGTACCTTTCCTCCTGAGGTTTAGGCAAGACCCCTTTATTCCTTTTGCTTTATAGATACGTTGTATAGTCTATCTGTTCTTGGCAAAACCTAGTTTTTCTTCACCATGGCCTTTTCAGGGTGGGTTTTCTTAGAGCTCCTTGACCCCATGTGTCCACCAATCACTTCTACAGGAAAAGTGGCTTTCTTAACTTCAGTTTCTTTAGTTTGGTCTACTTTCTGTAAAACAAAAAGACCAACAAGCAAACAGAAATACTAAAAATGTATTTCCAAATATATGTTTCTATTCTTCCCCGAGTGCATCATCTACCAATAAATAATTCAAACCTCCTGTCTGGTGCCTTGGAAGGAAAGATGCTCTGGCCCACCATGCTTGTGCTTAAATCTCTTGCGGAACACATGTGCTCATCTGTTTTTATGGACTTTCTCTGGATTAGGATTCAGATTCTGAGAACAGACTTGGAAAACTGACTCCAGACTCCAAATGACTGAGCAGTGGTCCACAGGCAAATCAATTGCTCCCTCAATAGGTGAGAGCTGTGAATGAGAAAACTGGTAAAATAAAGTAAAATAAAATAAAATAAAAATTGGCAGCCTGTCATGATTTACGGTTACTGTCTTTCGTGTAGTAAACCTAATCACAGTGGCTACTACTTCACTACATTCGCCGCTGGAGTCCATTAGAAGAGTCTAATTTACACTGCAGTGTAATTCATCTGTTTTATTAAGGTTACGATTGTATTTATGTTAGAAGTGAAAGTGGCCTCCAGCGCAGTGTTATACAGTCATTCTGTGAAAATGCCACAGGGCACAGCAGTTAATAAGCCTGGAACTAGATTACAGTACCCATATTGTTGACATCTGACAACTTTAAAGTGAGTGTCATTACACTGATGCAGGATCTTATAAAAATAGACATTAGCATCATCATTACTAGCCCATTCCAAATAATTACAGATCCCATTTGTGGAGGCAGATAAAGGGCCTTGCATATACTTTATTGAAAATATTGGCTTTTAAACCTTCCTCTAACTTCTCAGTAAAACCTAGCTTCATTTGAGCTTGTGTTGAGAGTAAGAAAATCACCTCATCACAAAACAGTGACAATTTAAAGATGAGGATTTTCTGGTTAAGGTATGTCATCATTCCAGCAAGATTAGAAATTTCCATAAAAATATGTTTCACCTACTCAGAAACTTTTAAGGAGTTCTGTGGATTGCTGGGAGCCAGCTCTCCTCTACTATAAATAACCAGTAGTGCTAGCTGACAGGGTACTGTCCGTGCATCTCCCTCAGTGATGCTCACATACCAGCATTCCTATATGGAAGGATGCTAGTCACTCCCTGAATGTCTTCCAAGAACTTTGTTTCAAAGAGCTCATTAGTTGCATTGGGATGTGGGCAGAGAATTCTTCTTTCCTGGAAGAGAAAATTGAGGACTGAGGGAGAGCATGAGATATTACCAATTATAATTCATAAGACATAGAAGGGGCTGAAGAAACAAGTAAACAAACTATTACTGAAAAGGCTAAGGCAGCTCTCAGTTTATTATTTTCTACCTCATGGACAGAACATCAATTTGACACAAGATAGACTTTCGCTTGAATCTGGGTATTAAAACTCACATTCAAGGAGAAAATTGCTTTGCATAATGTCTGACTTGGGCAAGGTACACCATGAAAACTTTGATCAATACCATTAAAGACAAAGAGGGCAATATCAAGACCTAATACGGTGCTTTCTATCTTATAAAAATCATCAATATTTATAGAATGTGTGAGTAAATTTTCCCAGAATCATTTTAATAGGACATTTCAAGGAACATCAGAGAATAGCACAGATAGAAAGAAAGTGTCAGACAGAATCTAGGGAGTCCTGAGGAGTGTGAGACTTAGCCATCTTCAAACAGTAGGTATCACTGGCAATGACATGATATGGGGAAGAAAAGAAAAGAAAAATCTGGACACCAAGTTCAGGCATCGACTCTGTCTTTATCTGTTCTTTTGCTTCATATTGGGAAATTCACCCACTTGGGTTGATGTCCCTTCATTTTAAAAATAAGATCACAAGATATGTATACCTGTGTTGTCCCTTGCAATATTAAAATTCTATACTTTACCATTCATGAAAACATCCATACTTCAGATGTGGGACTGTCATATTTTGGAGAGATTCATGGAAGTACCCTCATGATTTAAATCTGCCCAATGTTTTTAAAGAATAATTCACTATCGTAAGTTCTGCCTTCCGTATTCAACCAGACACTGATTTTTTAGATCCTGTGCTCCTAAACATTACTCAAAACCACTAAATTTTCTCAATTATTACAGCCACTATATAATTTAATGCTTTATCAGTTCTGGTCAGGATTTCTGAGACTCTTGTATGTATTTCTGATAACTGTGTATCATATTACATAGAATATTAGTCTTAAAACTCAGAAAATAGTGTCAAAAATGTTGCAATATTTAATGATTCCCATGTTTCTTACAATGCATTACAGAAAACAAAGGCTAAATAATTAGATTTTTTAAGATTTAGTTTAATTCCATGTGTGTGAGTTCTTTTCTGCATGTATCTATGGATGTACGTCACATGCATACATGGTGCCTGTAGAAGTCTGATAAGATTATCAGATTTCCTGGAACTGGAGAGCTATGATGTAGTGCATGGAACCAAACCCGGTCCTCTGAAAGAACAGTAAACAGTCTAACTATTGGGTCATCCCTCCATTCCCTAAATAACCAGTTTTTTCAAACAACTACTTCATATGAGGATGGATGGGTAGTCATCTCCTGAAGAGTAGCTAGCGTAATAAAGCTGTTGGAGTCCATAGGGTTCCACTTGCCCCTGATTTGCTTTTGATACTGCTCATTAGTTCCAACAAAGCTCTAAATAATCTAGGCTTATGGGTATTTCAAATTTGCCATTAATCACATCAATTTGAACAGTTTTTCATCCCCCACAAGCTGTTGCATCCCATGACACTGTCTTTTCCAACCCCTTCATCTCTAGGAACTTTCTAGCAGGTATTTTGCCACAGTATATGTTTAGGAAAGACTTCTCCTCTCTCTCTCTTTTATTTCTTCACTTTCACTAGTTCACTAGTGTGTGTGTGTGTGTGTGTGTGTGTGTGTGTGTGTGTAGTTCAAATTTAGCTTTTTATTGATTCTTTGTGGATTTTACATCATACATCTTGATCCTACTTATCTCCCTGTCCCTTCCCATCTTCTCTCTACCTGTGCAACCTCCCCCAGGATAAAACAAGATAAAATTGAAAAGAAAAAAAAAGAAAAGAAAAATCTCATGTGGAAACTATAGTATGACTCAGTTTCACACACTCCTTTAGTCCATACGTTGTTACTTCAAGTGTTTATTGAATTGAGTCATTGGTCTGGTTTGAGGTCTCTGGTTTTTGCTAAATCATCAATACTGGGCCTGCACTGGAGCTCCTCTTGGATATCCTCTTGTTGTCTTGTGTCATGGAGACCCTGTAACTTTGAGACTTGAAGACCAACACCTTCACATGTTCCAGTAGATCACAGATGGGGTAGATGATGGTAAGAGCCAACTCATAGCTCTGGTTCTGGGTCTGGGTGGTTGCTCAGTTGGTTAGCTCGCTAGCTCTCCTTCATCCTCAACACCGGGTGAGCTCTCCAGTACTGCCCTGGCAATTTCACCCTATGTAGTAAACAGGAAGGGGCAGGGCCAATTGTCCTACTCTCATGCCCTTGGGGTTGGCTCTCTGACACTTATACTACCAGGGCCAGCTCTACTGTGTTACCTAGTTGAGGTGTAGAGGCCACTCTGCCCAGTGCTGCAGGTGGTAAGAGGCAGGCCAGCTCTCTTGTTCTAGTAACCTCAGAGATGGCTCTTCTACCTACAACAGGCCTCAAAAGGTATGGAGGTCACTTCTCCCCCTTGCTCATACCACCATATGGTAGATGAGGGGCAGAGCTTGGTCTCTCACACTCACGGTCTTAGTGCCAGCTCACTCATGCCTCCATTAATGGGGTCAGCTCTACTGTGTTGCCTAGGCAAGGTGCAGAGCCCATGTTCCCTACTTCTGCATCTGGTGAGGGGCATGGGCAGCTCTCTCATCTGTGGCAGGCCAAAAAGGGCGAGGGGTGAGGGCATCTTTCTCTCTTGCTTACCACCACATGGTAGACAAGGGGTACAAGGCCTTACTACTCTCTCATGACCTCACAACAGGCTCACTTGTGCCCCCACCAGCAGGGTCAGCACTACTATGGTATGCAGGTGAGGGTGCCCAGTTAAGGTACAGGGCTGCTCTACCAAGTGCTATAGGCAGCCAGGGGTGAGAGACAAGGGAATATCTCTCCCATGTCCACATTTCAGGACAGATTAAAAGTGTGCTAGTTCCCACACACTTATACCCTCAGGGTCGGCTCACATGTACCATCACCAGTGGGGTCAACTCTACTGAGTTACCCAGGTAAGGTACAGGGTCTGCTTTCCTGAGTGTTGCAGCCAGTGAGATGCTGGGCCAGCTCACAGGTTCTTTTGTCCTCAGGGTCAGCTCTTCCACATGCCACAGGTAGTGAGGGGCTGAGGAGAGGATGATATCTTCCCCTTGTTCATACCACCATATGGCAGATAGGGGGAAGGGCCAGATCTCCCATGCTCACATTCTTGAGACCAGTTCACCAGCATCCCTGTCAATAGGGTCAGCTCCTCTGTCCTGCCTAGGCAAGGTGCAGGGCCTGTTCTCCCTAGCGCTGCAGTTGGTGAGAGTCTAGATCAGTTTTTCTGCCTGCTGTAGGTGGCAAGGGGTGAGGGATGGTGGAGGCAGGGCATCTTTCCTTCTCTGTCACCATCTTGTAGCAGACAAGGGGGGGTGAGGCAGGGCCAACTCTCCCACTCTTATGCCCTCAGGCCCAGATCACCCACATCCCCACCAAGAGGGTCAGCTCTGTAATGCTGCCCAGGTGAGGTGTGGTATATTCTTGATCTCCATTACTGCTGCCAGTGAGAGGTAGGACCAGTTCTCCCTAGTGTTGCAGCTAGTAAGGAGTGGAGCCAACTCTGTGCAGCCCTAACCTCTTTTTGAGTGGCAGTAGGAGCCAAGGACATCAACACAGATCAGCAGGGCCACAGGAAGAGATATGACTCTTGTCCATAGCTCAGGACTGAATAGCACCATGGCCTAGGGTAGCAAGTAGGCTACCCACCTCAGCTTACTTCTCACTGCCTTCACCTCTTTGGAACTGCCTCTCTCCACAGGACATGAACCATTATTTCTCTTTCTCTTCCATAACCCTCCATATATTTGCTCACAATAATAGAGCCCATCAGATGCCGATTAGGCCTGTGTTTTTCTATCTTCCAGACCCATGGCAGAGGGTCCCAAAGCAGCATGTGGATCTTTGTCTCTCACTCAGTCTTACTGGTGTTGTGGAGGTTCCTGTCTTCTCTTTCAGGCCACGAGATGCAGCTTCAAACAGAAGTTACTTATCTAGATATCTGGACTGGTGAGGTAGTTCTGCTGTAATAGCATAATGGTGCTTGACAGCCTGATGCCAGAGGTGCCTGGAGGGCCCAAGGGTGAATTCTTTCCACACCAAGTCTATAAAGTGCACAAGACAAAAGGAGCAAGAATGCACACAATGGAATGGAAGAAGTAAACCTATATCATTTTCACCTAAAATAAAAATATTTTAGACATTTTTAAAAAAAACATGTGAAAGGTGACTATAATCTTAATACATTAAAGAAGCTTTTGTAGGGTAAAAGACATGGTCAATAAGACAAAAAGACAGCCTACAGAATGGGAAAAGACCTTCACCAGCCCCACATCTGACAGAGGACTGATCTCCAAAGTATATAAAGAACTCAAGAAAGTAGACATCAAAATACTCAACAATTCAATTAAAATATGGACTAAAGAGCTAAACAGAGAATTCTCAAAAGAAGAATCTCAAATGGCTGAAAGACATTTAAGAAATGCTCAACATCCTTAGTCATCAGAGAAATGCAAAACAAAAGGACTCTGAGATACCACCTTACATCTGTCAGAATGGCTATGATCAAAAACACTAATGACAGTCTATGTTGGAGAGGATGCGGAGCAAGGGGAACACTCCTCCACTGTTGATGGGAGTGCAAATTTGTACAACCAATGTGGAAATCAGTATGAAGGTTTCTCAGAAAATTGGGAATTTATCTACATCAAGACCCAGCCATACCACTCTTGGGCATATACCCAAGGAATGCTCAATCATACCACAAAGATACATGCTCAATTATGTTCATAGTAGCATTATTCATAATAGCCAGAACCTGGAAACAACCTAGATACCTGTAAACTGAAGAATGGATTAAGAAAATGTGGTACATATACACGATGGAATACTACTCAGAAGAGAAAAACAATGATAGCATGAAATTTGCAGGCAAATGGATGGAACTAGAAAATATCATCCTGAGTTTCATTGAAACATTTCACTCTTAGGATAAGAATTTGTACTGTATCAAGCTGATAATAGAAATAAAATAAAGAAAATAGATATATAAAACCAACATGTCAACATTAATTTTGTTTCTGAATGATGGTGGTGGCATAAACTCTGGCAAGAGAACATTCAGATAATAAGTAAGTATACAACATGCAATAAACATACATATACAGTAGTTTCAAAATCACAGATCAGGGATAATTTTATCTGTGAGCATGTAATACCATGAACTGGTAATGTAATATGCTTCCAAATGATTTAGCAAAGGCCTAAACACATGAAAAGACCATGTTAGCATGGGCTGCAAGTGTCAGTAACCTTAAGATGCCAAGTTATCCCAAACTGGAACATGAATGCATATATAAATGTTGTAAATATTTATCTTGGCTACTGTAAAGAATGATGATGTAAAGACAAAGTTTGCAGGACAACAGTAAGTGCCTTGAGAACAGGTCAAGCTCATACCGCCTGTTTCAAACCTTTCAGTACTTATAACAATTTAGTTTTGCTATAAGATGTGGATGACAACACAGAACAGGCACAGCAAACATCTATGTGTGCAACTGACAGATTATAACAACAACACCAGATTTAGCAAGGAAAGAAAAATATTTTCACCACATTTTCAGCAACTATTTAAGACGTATTTAAAAAATCTAAACTTTAACTGCTATTAAGACATCTATAAGAAACAGCAAGATACCTATTTCATTAGTTAAGAAGGTTCTGATGTCAAACCTGATGTCTTGAGTTGGATTGGAGACCATCAAACAATGGACTCTTCAATGGTGTCCTCTGACCTTCACACATAGGGCATGTCACACATGCACACATATACACATACTACACACAAACACACATGCAAGCATTTTTAGACTTACAATAATAAATAAAAAGTAACCAAATTTTTAAACCTATACAACAATTATGTAGAAGATCATATATTATTTTATTATATACTATTACTTTAAAGGGTCTAGAGATACCATATTATATAATTATTATCATTACAACCTGGAATCAGGTAAGGGTTTCTTAAAGTAGACACAGAATATTATAAATATAAAATTCAAAAAGATAAATCTAATGTAATTTTGAGATTTCTCATTGACTAACAAGAATTCTTAGGAAAAATGAATGAACAAGTAATAGGCAGGAAGAAATTATATATAATACCAAAGACTGTGTGTTCAGTTTGTGGAATCCCTCCCAAGCACGTACAGGGAGCACTGAAGGATTCCATGAGTATTATTAAAGATCCAGAGAGAAAGAGAGAGAGGAACGGAGAGAGACAGAGAGAGACAGAGAGAAATTGCGAGGTAAAAGTGATGGGAAGAAATCAAGGGGAGAAGATGGAAGGAAGACAGATTTTATCAAAATATATTACATGTATATACATATATTGTATATATGTATATATGTGAGGGGGGAATGGAGGGTAGGGAATCGGAGATGAGAACATAAGGGAACAGAATGGACGAATTATATTTTGTTAAGTATCCTAAAGAACCAATGCTGTCTTTCTTTTTTTTTTAAAAAAAAAGAAATACACAAAGAACATGTGATAATTTGTATAGTATTCCTCCAAAATTCCATATCACTGTGCTATATTTACTCATTTTCTCAGGAAATTTTAAACTTCATTTCTCAACACCGTGAAAAAATACTTTCCAAAATCTCAAGTTGATCAGATCAATCCAAATGAGAATGTACTGCAAGATAATTGGCCTCTAGTTATTGAACATAATTTGGAAACTTTCATTAATTACTCTGATCTTGGTATTGTTTTTCTTTTATAAAAGAAGTTTAAAGCTCCATGTTCAATCTTTTTGTGGTATTACCCACAAAAGATGTATATATCTGCACACAGACCCTCAGACACAGAAACATACGTGAAGTCTGATGGAAATAAAGATTAATACAGCAAAAGCACCTAGATCTCAAAAAATGGCTATTTCTAAGAAAAGAGTATGATTTTTTAAATTTTCAGAAATTCTTAAATTCTCTTGGAAGCGGAAGTCTGTAGGCGCTCATGTTGTCCAATAGCGTTCTACTACAAGTACAGTGAGTTAATTTCCCTGCCATAGTTTATGAGGTCAGTCCTAATGTGTACTTGGAGAAGATGTGTCTTCAGTTTGCTTCCTGGGCTGGCTCCTCACCCTTGCTCACTCTCCTCTGCCTCCACTGCCTTCTTCACCACGAACTTTCTCAGAAACAGTCCTTTCCAGGATTGTGCTATGTGATGTTCCTTCTTCCGTGTCTGTCTTTGCTCTGATGTGACCAACTCATTTTCCTTCACTTATTTCAGATCGACAACCCCCAAAGCAGTATTCTGATCTTCACATCAGAAATAGCTTATATTGTCATTCTCTGTCCTCTTTGGCCTGTTTGACATTTCTTTATTGAATGCAGAGATCACTGGGGCTATAGTACTCTCATTTTCTCTTTGTTATTAACCCACTTTGGAATGTGTGATCAGAAAATACTATCTTCATATCCATGCGATCAGATTACACAGAATCAGCTGGCTTATATTAGTAACTTGGTAAGTATGCATTGGGAGAATAAATTAGCGAATCTATAAAATGCAGACATTGTTATTTGGTGGCTGTGATGGTGAATGTATAAGAGAGAAAATAAATAAACCTCTATACTTTACTAAAGCTCAAGGCTGAGACAAGTTCACTCAGTGTTCCTGTCTGTAGTTTCCCTCTCTGTGTGCTTGCATTTTTCATACTTAAGTACATTCAGAGAACCTAAGCCATGTCCACAGTGTCCTGTCCACATGTCCTCTTCCAGGGTACTCTACCCAAGGATCCCTATACGTCCATATACATTATATTTCCTTATATATACTGAGAAAGTATCTAGAATTCTCAGAACTTCAATGTTACTCGACAACTTGGCGTAATCTTTAGGATTGTCTTTAATCTGCTTCTTACCCTTAATTTTTTCTCATTTTGCCTTATCTCTCTTAAATGTCTTGATTTTGAGAACACTGTTGAATTATGTTAGTTAAAGAGAGGGGCAGGATCTTCTACTCATCAAAAATTACCCCAAATAATGGAACCAAATGATCATCGTAACTTGGAACATGAGTGGAATCCAGGTGGGCCTCAAAGAATTTGGTCCAAATAATTGGATAACAGTGTGTTATTATGCAGTTCAGTGATTGTTGCCATCAAATGGTTAAAAATATGAATAATGATTAATGAATTAATGCTGAATGAAGATTTATCACAGAGTGTTAAATGTGTTGCACACTGAAATTCAGTGGGCTGATAGTTCAGTCAGGGTTGATTGTAGGTGTCAGAGTTGGTTTTGTGTTTCAAAGGCTGTAACTCCCACCAAAGCCTCCAGCTTGGGCAGGTTATTCTCTCTTGAAGTTTGTTCAGACTTGTAAGCAAAACAAAAGAGCTGCAACTGGATGAAAGGTAAGCATCAGTTCCACAGCAACATACCACAACTCCAAGTTGGTTAAGGTGTTACCAACACACCAATTTAAACAATGACAAAATGCTAAAAGCAAACAAAAGTACATTTTTAGGACTCCTATAATTTTAATGAAAAATATGATTATATATCTCAAGGGGCATGAGGTCAACCCTGCCATAGGATTGTATGCTTTTATGAGGCATGAGTGCCCTTTCTGGGATTCCCAGCTTTGCAAAGTATCTAAGTCTAATTAAATCCCTTTGTGCAAACTTTAAATACACTTAATTAAAATAGGTAGACTCAGGATGATTAATTCCAAAAGTAAGTAGGTTAAAGTGCAGGCTCATTTCTTCTGCTAATTAGCTGAAGGATGATCTTCCTTGCCAAGGGGCCAAATGGCAGGAGATTCATTTCTTCATTTCAACTCTGTTTTTAAATGTCTTTTTGAAGCCTTTAGGCTTTGGAATTTAAATTCTATAAAAATTGAATGCCGAGGATTATTTCTTCTTATTTTATACTTAGTTAAACCCAAGACAGGGCTCAGTAAGATCCAAGGATTATAGAGTGCCCAATGGCTGTTGAATCCATACACTTGGTCAGCAAAACTGGCCACATGGCAGTTTTATGTGCTTTTCAATACTCTTGAGAGGCTAGCCTAGCTTCATCTGTTATGATAGTTTTCAGAAACTGTGACTCATTCATTTAAGTTTTGATTCTTCGAAATACTAAGCTTGGCACTGATGTGGCAGATTCTCCATGATGGCAGCCATAACTGTCCTTATGGGCCTAAACTCCTGCCTTTAGAAGGTTGGTAGGGTGACCTGACTAAAGTTGTGTGGAAGGAGGAGTCTTCACAGAATGACTCCTATAATTATTTCTATAATCTGTTTCTATAATATTAAATAATATTGCCCTATTACAAAAAAACCCCACACATTTATGGCATATGATTTCTAGAAACTGCACTGCTGAGGTCTTGTCTAGATTTGCATCAGACAATTTTCTGTTCCTTCTCTTTTTTTTTTTCCAGCACAATGTGATGGAGATGCCCAGTAACATGATGATGAAATCTCTCTAATGTCTCTTCAAATGAGACTCTGTATAATTATATAAAATTTCCTCCATGAAATGTCATCACACTGGAATTCATACGTGCTGTGAATCCAAAGGATGGACTCCCCATCCTCTCCGGTATCGGGCACAGCTGGCGACACAATGGTGGTAGGCCTCTGCACTCAGAGAAGGCTGAGTTCCAAGCAGTACCTTCTCACCCAAGGAGCTGTCCTCAACTGGTCTCACGTTTGTTCTAATATTACCTTCTCGTAGGTCTATCTTCATTGGCAATCCTAATTCAGGTTGGGTTTTTGTCTTTAGGGGAGAGGATACATGTCTGAGTACATGTATGACATATGACATAGAAATATAGTCTAGGCATAAATCAATACTGCATACTAATAAGCTGAAAGAATTACCAGGCAGAGAGGTAGGGGTGTGTGTTTGTGTGTGTGTGTGTGTGTGTGTGTGTGTGTGTGTGTGTTCATGTATGTTCAGGAGGAGGCCAGAGGATAAACTATCTGCCATTCCTTAGTGCCAATCACCTTGGTATGTCTTGTTTCACTTTGTTTTGTTTTACTTTTTTTTTTTTGAGACAGGTTCTTGGAAGGGCCTTGCATCATTCAAGTAGGCTAACCTGGCTAACTGGTAAGCCACAAGGATCTGCCTTTCTTCAGTATGATTATAAACATATGTCACCATGTCCAGGTTTTTTGTGTAAGTTCTGGTTCTCACACTTGCATAGCAAATGTTCTACTAACTGAAATACTTCCAGAGGCTCTAATGCAATTTTCTTTCATTTATTTTGTAATATTATTAAAGTCCCTGTTCTAGACTCTGAAACAAAATATAGTTCTGCTTGGCAGCTTACTTTTAAATGATAGAATTAGATTTAGACAGACAAATATGAGTATAGTTCTTGAATAAGTTACGTTATTGTTTTTTAATTATTTTTAATAATGAGCATATGCACATGTATGATTGTGGGCTTTTGGATGTGAGTACAGTACCAGGGGAGGCCAAAAAGGAGCATAGTTTCCCCTATACTCTAGGGCCTAGGCCTTGAGTTATCAGTGGCTGTCAGTTGCCTGATGTGGGTACTAGGAGCCAAAAACTTTGGTCCTCTGAAAGAACAGTGTACACTTTCAACTGCTGGTCCATGTCTCCAGTCCCTCAACAAACACACTTTTAAAATTAACCTTATTTTGGAAAGGTTTTAGTTTATAACAAAAATAACAGGAATTTGTAGAAATTTTCTATTTGTCTTTCCCATACATATTATATCCTTCAATATCAGTCTCCCCCATCATTATAGTATACTTGTTACTGTTGAAGACTGGATGTATCTCTGTCACTCAAGATCCACAGGGTCCAGTCTTGATGTTGTGCTTATAAAGACAACAGTGACTGTACAATGATATATGTCTGTCATATATATAGCATCGGAACAGCATTTTCAGTGCCTACAAATCTTTCTCATCTTCCTGCTCACATATCCATTCTGATACCCAATCCCTCCACTTAAAGCTGTGACCACTGAAATCACATTTGAAAATAAAGGATCTCATCGGATTAATTTTTGCATACACTGTCCCAGGCCTAAATAAACTTGTCATAACTTAGTAAATGTGAGATACTGAAGTAGATAATATTCTCCTAAAACATGCAAATAAGTAACTAACCTCCAGATGATTATCTTGATTTTCCATGGAGTAATCTATACTCATAAATGGTGGCTATTTGCAACTCTACTGAATTAATGAAAATGTAGAAGTTTGATAACTAATTGACTCTGTATAACCAAACTCATTATCTACTCTTGCTGCTATGACTGTTATCATGAACTTTCTTCATTATCTTGTCAAGTAGATATTAAGATCATTCTTTCTTTTTCTGACATCTCGTGGAAAGTATTCTCCGGGGGAAAAACATAAGGTAGTACCAGCCTTGAGTCTGCCAGGAAAATGAAGATATCTGAAGAGGTATCCCTCACCAGTGCTTCTAGGAATGTATAGCAGTAGCTTATGTCCAAGGAGAAATTAACATCTGTAATTGCGGAAACTACATATTGAGCTGGAGGTTAAAAATGTGTTCTGGAAACCTTTTTTAATCTACCCAAGGCATTTTTTCAAAATACAAAAATATGTTGCTGTTGTGTTTGAATCTAGTTTTGCTTTTCAGTTTGCACAACTGCTTTGACTTATCTCCAATGCCCTGTCACTTGAACCCAAGTCTTAGTCTTCTGTGGCCATGGGGTGACTTTCTTTACAAGGCAGAAGAATATGGAGTTAGGAGTATGGGATCCTGCCTTACTTCCACCACTTACTGTTTGTCTTAGTTATGTTTTCTATTGCTGAGAAGTGAAAACATGACTACATAAACTCTTATTGAGGAAACATTTAACTGGGGCTGGTTTACACTTCAGATGTTCTGTCCATTATCATCATCGTGGGAAGTATGATGGCATGCTGACAGACATGATGCTGGAGAGGTAGCAGAGAGCTCTACATCTGGATCTACAGGCAGCAGGAATTAAGTGAGATTCACTGGTCCTAGTTTGAGCATCTGAAACCTAACAGCCCAGCACCAGTGACACACTTGCTCCAACAAGGCCATACCTATTTCAACAAGGCTACTCCTCCTAGTTGTGCCATTCTCTGTAGGCCTACAGGGGACATTTTCTTTCAAATCACCACACTTGTTAATGGAAAATTCAGATTAATTAAGGTCTTTGAATTCTAATTTATTAAATGAAATATAAAATATAAACATAAATCAAAGAATTTGAAAACAAATGATCCTTTATTCCCAGTTGTGCAAACGAGTGGGTCTTGGTGTCCCTATCTAGGTTTTGTGCATTTTCTTGGGCTCTTTCCCTTCTCTTGGTTTGTTTTATCCTATTCTGATTTGTTTGTTTTCACTTTATTTTATTATTATCTCTTAAAGGAGTGTTGGTTTCTTTTATGATGAGAGATTGAGAGATGGAAAGGTGTTGGAATTAGATTGGAAGGGAGGTGGGGAAGAACTCAGAGGAGAGGGAGGAAAACGGTAATCATGATATAATGTATGAAAGTAAGTCTGTTATTAATAAAGGGAAAATGTAGATATAGAAAAAGTATGCATGTGTTGTCTCTGATGGCATTAGTGCAATAAAATTTATTTTTAGTATAAAGCTAAACATTGCTATGTGCATACACACACAAGACATAGAGGCAAAGCAAAAAAAAAAACCATGTTAAAACCTACACAAGAATGTTTACAGTATGCCGGGCGTTGGTGGCGCATGCCTTTAATCCCAGCACTCTGGAGGCAGAGGCAGGTGGATCTCTGTGAGTTCGAGGCCAGCCTGGGCTACCAAGTGAGCTCCAGGAAAGGTGCAAAGCTACACAGAGAAACCCTGTCTCGAAAAACCAAAAAAAAAAAAAAAAGAATGTTTACAGTAACTATTCCTTATAGCCCCATGTTAAAATCAACCTGATTATCACTAGGAGAAATGATTGATGCCTGGTTCCTAAAACAGAATACAATTCAACAAGGATAGCCGGGCGGTGGTGGCGCACGCCTTTAATCCCAGCACTCGGGAGGCAGAGACAGGTGGATCTCTGTGAGTTCGAGGCCAGCCTGGTCTACCAAGTGAGTTCCAGGAAAGGCGCAAAGCTACACAGAAAAACCCTGTCTCGAAAAACCAAAAAAAAAAAAAAAAAAAAAAACAAGGATAAACCCATAAATTCTAATATGTGCAATAACTAAACTGTATTTGGAGATAAAATGAATATGAAAAATCAACATACAATCATATTATGCGTATTTCCATTTACCGAAAGTCCATGGCAACGAACTTGGTGTTAATGGACACAGAAGCAATGCCTGTTTGGAGGCTGCAGACTGACTGAACTCCCAGTCATGGGAAATATTCTGGGGGGAGGAAATGTTCTATTTACCACCCGGAAGTCTAATGCCAGTACATGCACGGTTTAAAATCTCATCAGTGTGTATTCTTGAGATCTTTGCATTTCACCCTAAGGATGTTTCATCTCCATTTACAAATTGATTAACCCTAATGTGTACTATGGGTAGACACCTCATTATGCATGATGCACACTGTGCAGGAAGTCTTCCTCCCCAGTGAATGAGCCTCTGTGTGTATAACATAGGAGCAAGTTACAGTCTGGAAAAAGAAGGAAGGACTCACAACAATGTTATCAGTGAATTAAGTTTTAAAGTGTTAGATCGGCTTTGGCAAAACTGTTTAAAAACTTGCACATTTGCTCCCAGGTAAATATTTAGGACAAAGGAAACATTTCCAGAGTTGTGGACATGGGAAAGGAGAAAAATAATTAATTATCAGTTGTGAGTACCTCAGCATGCTGAGAAGAGGAAATTGGAAAATTTAGTTTTCCCTTTTAAAAAGTGAACAAAATGATTCCAAAAAAGATAAAGAAGAAAATATTAGGACAGGGCTAGACTGCAATGCTTGGAGTGAAGGAATAGACATTTGATAGCTCAACAGGGGCTTTGGCTAGCCACTTCAGGGAACTGAACTTAAGGCCAATGGGCATGATAATTACACAGACAAAGTTCTCAATCCATCTCTAGTAGAAATCTTGTCAATGAAGAGACAGTAAGCCCACTGAAAAGATGTTTGAGGTCATTGCAAAGGTTCCTTCACTGGCTCTTAGGAGCCTTTTCCAGAGAGAATGTGTTCCTCCATGGCTGAATTTCCATGAAAAGTCAAGGTTGTTAACTACTACATCAGAAGTAAAAAATGGATGTAAAGCACATGATACTGCTCATTGATTTGGGACAATGAGGCAGGATCCCAGCACAGCAAAGGCCTTCTTACCAGTGTGCTGGTGGCACAGGCAGCTGATTCCAGCGTATCCACACAACTTCAATACAACAATAGTAACAACTAGAAAGCAAGAATTAAGAATAATGACATGGTATGAATAGCCAGTGAGAAGGATGACTTGATGTGACATCCATCCAACTTTGTGGCAGGTATCCATTGGATTATCTCATTAAACTCACACCAGACACTCTCACAGTTGTCCCAATTTTCCAACAAACAGTTGAATCTTAGAGAATGTTTGATGCTTAGAATCATACATTCAGCAATCCACTAATACAGGTTATATTTATCCTTTAAAATCACATATTTAATTCATATTTATAAAAAATTCTGAGTCCAGGCATCTCCTCTATCCCTCAGGTTGAATGTCTGTTAGTATCTTGCACTGTTAATAGTGTGTTTATCATTCCTAGGAAACTAGATGAGTGAGTTATCTAGTTACACACTCCCAGCTTTCCTTAAGTTTTATTTCATATTACTCATCTGTTTGAATATACCATCTAGGACATGTGTCTCCTTAAATCTCCCTTAGTTGTGACAATTTCTGATATTCTGTTTCTGCGGTCAATGGCTTTTTTATTGTATAGAATACTTCTCTTGGAGTTTGTAGAATATTTTTCTCATGATTTAACTGATACTGTGCATTCTTGAGATGAAGGCTGTGAAGGAACATGATGTTAAGCTAAGCTAGTGAACTAAAAAGGACAAACAACATGTCCTCAAGTATATGCTGAAGCTAAATACTGATCTTATAGAGAACAGTGGTTGCCAGAGTTTAGGGAGGATATGTGGGAAAGAGAATGGATAGAACATGCTTAAGAGGTAGAGAGCTGTAGTTGGATATGAGAATTGACTTCTGAATCTAAAGTATGATTTATTGAAAGCTTGACAATTCTCCACCTTAAGATAAAGAGGTGGTAAATCTTATTACCCTATTCTGATTATTGCATATTATATGCACATAGGGTCAGACTTTATATGATGTGTGTGTATGTGTGTACAATGTACTTTTCTGATTGCAAAGATACATACTATTTATACAACTCCACACTGATATTAACTTAAGCTTGATCATTTGTTTGAAGCAGTTGGTCAGTGAAATCACTTGTCTCTTCCTCTTTCTACACAATACTCTTTAGGAGAATCAATATATGTAGCCCACACTTATGTTGTGCTTTTAAACACTATTGAACATCTGAGGCAACTTCTCCACACACTATTGAGTTCATGGTGCCCCCAAAACTGCTAGTTATTACTTCCGTTTATGTGTCTGTCTTCTAGTTTCCATCAGTTGACCCCAGTCACACCAGAATTCCTTGTCTGTTCTTGAAAGAAGCCTCTGTATGATAATTGATTCATTTGAATCTTATTAATGCAGTCAGCTCATCCACACTATCACCAGTAGGATCACTATCCAGTGCATGCCGACATTGTTCTATATCACATCTCTGCATTCTTTAGAAACTTTTAAAGCAAAGTATATGTATTCCAGTTATGTGCTTATACAACGTCCCTCATATTACATATGCACCTTTTTATCAAATATCGTCATATCCCAAAAGAGAAAAGTAAATTAAGTGGGAGATTCTTCTTCTGTTTATGTCCTAACTTTTGCCTAAATAAATGATGTTGTCATGAACATGGAAGTACAAACATCATTGCAATAGCCTGTTATTAACTAATTTAGATAAATATCCAGAAGTAGAACTATTAGATTGGAGAAACTCAGAAATGTCCACATTTACTTTCCAGACAACAGTTTCTTCACATCCTTGATAACATCATCATCTGGGTATTTTTTAAAACCTTTTAAAAATAATAACCATCATAAAGGATATTAGACACCCCAAACATCTGTCAGTGTATGAATAAGTAAAGTAAATGTGGCAGACATGTACAGTGCAATATTATCCATCTACAATGAATATGGAATTCTACCATGTATCCTAACATGGGAGAGCCCTTACAACATAGCAATATGTGAAATAAGCCAGTCATGGAAGGAACGGTACTACAACTTTGAGAAATGCTTAAAGTAGACACTTTCTCAGAAGTAGAATGTAGAGTGTCAGCACCTGGAGGTAGGGAGAAATGGTGATTTGCCATTCAGTCCACATAAGATAAATCAGTTCTACAGGTCCACTGCACAAAGTTTTACCTATAACATTCAACAATACTGTATTGCACACCTAAATTGTATGAAACAATAGATATTCTGTTACCGTTGTTACCAACAAAAATTAGGAAATAACAAAGGAAAGGTACATTTGGGAATTAATTAAGCCATATAAAATCATTTTGATATGGTAATCTATAATGTATCCAAAACATTAATCAGCTTTTCAAGTTGCCAGATATTATCATGAAAATTAACAGAAAGGACTTTTGAAACATGTGAGGAGCCTAGAGAGATAGCTCACTGGTTAAGAGAACTTACTGCTCTGAAAGAGGACTTATGTTCCTAGTAGCCATCTGGGAGCTCACAAGAATCTATAACTCCAGTTTTGGTGAATCTGGCACCCTCTTATGGTCTCTACCATATCAAGCACACACATGATGCTCTTAATATACACATAGGCAAGACAGCCATACTCATAAAATAAAAGTAAAATACATAAATCTTTTTTACACATTTTTATTTTTAAGATTATAATGTAATTACACCATTTCTCCCTTCCCTTTCTTTCCTTTAAACCTTTCCATATATACCTTCTTACTCTCCTTCAAATTTATAATCTCTCTTTTATTAATTGTTATTGTGTGTATGTACTTATATATTTTTATATTCCTAATTGCAATCCAATTAGCTATTACTTGTATGTATGTTTTCAGGATTGACCATTTAGTGTAGCTGAAAGTTTTCCTGTGTCCTGCCCAGTACGCAGCTGCTCAGACCCAAATAAGCACACATAGGCTTATATTATTTTTAAACTATGGCCATGGCAGGCTTCTTGCTAGCTAGCTCTTATATCTTAAATTAACCCATTTCTATAAATCTATACTTTGCCACGTGGCTCGTGGCTTACCGGTATCTTTACATCTTGCTTCTCATGGTGGCGCCTCTCAGCATCTCACTGCTCCCTTTTCTTCTCTTCTCTCTCCCTTTAGAATGTCCTGCCTAACCTTATTCTGCAGCACCCTTGGCCAAACAGCTGTATTTATCAACCAATCAGAGCAACACATATTCATAGCATATAGAATGACATCACCCATTAATTTGGTAGTGGATAATCAATTGGTGAGCTCTTTCTTGACAGAGTATTTCTCCCATACTCAGTACTCCATAGCTGCCTGTAGTTATGTGTGTAGAATTGAGACCTAGTGTACTTTCTCTGTCCACTTCGGCATATCTATTGGTGTCATCCTTGTTGAGCTCATGGTTGGTGAGTCACATACATCATAAAACACAGGAGAGCTATATGAAAAAAGATTGGTGAACAGTCATGCAATTGAACCAGACTGAATGTTTTGTGGCATTCAACAATTATTTTTTTAATTTTATGCATTATTGAAATTACACAAATAAGGAAAGGAATAAAGGAGGAAGATGGAAGGAAATAAAGTGAGCTTTCGAGGCATTATCATAATAAGTTCAAAGTATGCTGTGAAGAATAAAATGATTCATCTTAATTGCTTTGTAAATATTTAAATAAGTACTCTGAGCTGCTGACTCATATTCAATTAGTTACACTATGTGTAAAGACTTGCATAGTTCTAAAAGTTACTAAAAATTATCATCATTACTATTAGTGAATACAACAATAAAAGAGAAAAAACACAAAAATTCCAGGTAGCAGAAACTAAAGATAGAGATTAGAACATGATAGACAATGATATTTCTCTGAATCAATATTCTGGGACTTTACAGGCAACCAGGTGTAATTCTATCTTGGAAGCTTTAAATAAAGCCCCTCAGGTGCTTACTATTCCATCTTTCAGCTCTGGAGAGTCAACCACTCACTTCCTAAGACTATTTATATTTACTAAATATATATTGTACATTACATATATATGAATATAAAATACATAGCCAAGAGTTTTGTGCAGAGTGATATTTCCAGAAAATTCAAGGATTTTCACTAAAGCATTTCTTTAGCATATTAAAAAAATAATGCCAGAGACTATGATGTAGAATGATTGAGTCCCTTGATATGTAAGTATAGCAAAAGTTGCAACAATTATCCTCACCAGTTGTTCCAACATCCTTATAAAAAGAGACGGACGATTGGAGAACTTGAACTTCATATCAACTTCTTTTTTTTTGCATTCTTTTTTTGAATTTATTTTATTTTATTTTACAATATAATTCAACTTTACATATCAGCCATAGATTCCCCGTTCTCCCTCCTGCCGCCCCCCCCCCCCCTCTCCCTGACCCACCCCCCATTTCCATCTCCTCCAGGGCAAAGACTCCCCCGAGGATTGAGATCAATCTGGTGGACTCAGCCCAGGCAGTTCTAGTCTCCTCCTCCCGGGCTGAGCCAAGGGTCTCTACTAAGCCCCAGGATTCAAACAGCCAATTCATGCACTGAGCACATGACCTGGTCCAACTGCCTGGATGCCTCCTAAACAGATCAAGCCAATCAACTGTCTCACCCATTCAGAGGGCCTGATCAAGTTGGGGGCCCCTCAGCCATTGGTTCACAGTTCATGCATTTCCATTCGTTTGTCCACTCGTCCCTCTATTCCATCCATCCCTGGTCCCAACAACTCTAGCTCACATAAACCCTCCTCCTTCCCGCCAATTGGACTCCCGGAGCTCCACCCGGGGCCTGACCGTGGATATCTGCATCTAGATCCCTCAGTCTCTGGATGGGGGTTTCTAGCACGACAAATAAGGTGTTTGGCCATCCTATCACCAGCGTAGGTCAGATCGGGCTATTTCTCGACTATTGCCAGCAGGCTATTGTGGGGGCATCTTTGTGGATTTCTGTGGGCCTCTCCAGCACTTTGTTCCTTCCTATTCCCATGTGGTCTTCATTTATCATGAACATTCCTTGTGTTCCCTCTCTGTTCTTGATCCAGTTGGGGATCTCCCGCTCCCCCATGTTCTCTTTCCCTCTCCCCTCGCCCCCCATTACCCCCATTCACGTCCAGAGTGTTCATGTAGATCTCATCCATTTCTCCGTCATTGGGCGATCCCTGTGTCTTTCTTGGGGTCCTGTTTTCCAGGTAGCCTCCCTGGTGTTGTGAGTAGCTGTCCAGTCAACCTTGTTCCCCAACTAGTATTCTCCTATGAGTGGGAACATACCATGTTTGTCTTTCTGAGTCTGGGTTACCTCACTCAGGAGGATTTTTTCTAGATCCCTCCATTTGCCTGCAAACTTCAACTCAAAAAAATCAGTAGCCCTCCTATATACAACTGACAAACAGGCTGAGAAGGAAATCAGAGATACATCACCCTTTACAATAGCCACAAATGACATAAAATACCTTGGGATAACACTAACCAAGCAAGTGAAGGACCTATATGACAAGAACTTCAAGTCCCTGAAAAAAGAAATTGAAGAAGATGTCAGAAAATGGAAAGATCTCCCATGCTCATGGATAGGCAGGACTAACATAGTAAAAATGGCAATTTTACCAAAAGCTATCTACAGATTCAATGCAATCCCCATCAAAATACCAACACAATTCTTCACAGACCTGGAAAGAATAATACTCAACTTCATATGGAAAAACAAAAAACCCAGGATAGCCAAAAGAATCCTGTACAATAAAACAACCTCTGGAGGCATCACGATCCCTGACTTCAAGCTCTACTATAGAGCTACAGTAATAAAAACAGCTTGGTACTGGCATAAAAACCGACTTGTGGACCAATGGAATCGAATTGAAGACCCTGACATTAATCCACACACATATGAACATATAATTTTTGACAAAGAAGCCAAAAGCGTACAATGGAAAAAAGAAAGCATCTTCAACAAATGGTGCTGGCATAACTGGATATCAACGTGCAGAAGGCTGCAAATAGATCCATATCTATCACCATGCACAAAACTTAAGTCCAAGTGGATCAAAGACCTCAAAATAAATCCAGCTACTCTGAACCTGCTAGAAGAGAAAGTAGGAAGTAGTCTTGAACGCATTGGCATAGGAGATTGCTTCCTAGATATAACACCAGTAGCCCAAACACTGAGACAAACGATCAATCAATGGGACCTCTTGAAACTGAAAAGCTTTTGTAGAGCAAAGGATACGGTCAACAAGGCAAAGCGACAGCCCACAGAATGGGAAAAGATCTTCACCAACCCCACATCTGACAGAGGACTGATATCCAGAATATATAGGGAACTCAAGAAATTAAACATCAAAATTCTCAACAGTCCAATTAAGAAATGGGCTATAGAACTAAACAGAGAATTCTCAGCAGAGGAAACACAAATGGCTGAAAGACATTTAAGGAATTGCTCAACATCCCTAATCATTAGGGAAATGCAAATCAAAACAACTCTGAGATACCACCTTACACCAGTCAGATTGGCTAAGATCAAAAACACTGAGGACACCTTGTGCTGGAGAGGATGTGGAGCTAGGGGAACTCTCCTCCACTGCTGGTGGGAATGCAAGCTTGTATAACCACTTTGGAAATCAATATGGCGCTTTCTTAGAAAATTGGAAATCCATCTCCCCCAAGATCCAGCTATACCACTCTTGGGCATATACCCAAGGAATGCTCAA
>CABHPH010094421.1:0-26054 GCA_902168325.1 Peromyscus nudipes
TGTGTGTGTGTGTGTGTGTGTGTGTGTGTGTGTGTGTGTGTGTGTGTTTTAAACATGGGTTATGGGGATCAAACTCAGTTCTCTCACACTTACCACTTTTTTTTTTTGGTTTTTCGAGACAGCGTTTCTCTGTGTAGCTTTGCGCCTTTCCTGGAACTCGCTTTGGAGACCAGGCTGGCCTCGAACTCACGGAGATCCGCCTGCCTCTGCCTCCCGAGTGCTGGGATTAAAGGCGTGCGCCACCACTGCCCGGCACACTTACCACTTTTAACATTTATCCAGCAAAGTAGACACAGTGTCCCTCAAGGATGGGGTCTGGGGGGAGGGAGGTGAATTCCATCTCTGGATAGAGGTGGCGAGATGCTGTAAGACTGTAAACGTTTCTGTGGTCACTTTAAAAATACATCTGTCTGTAGAGCATTAGTATTTGTAATGTGGGATCAAAGGGGACCCAATCCACAGTGGAGATTACAGAAGAAGTATATAGAAGTCCTTTTAAGCTGACCACTGTACTACCTAACAGGCCCCTCGTGCATAGCTCACATCTATTATCTCATTTAATGACGGAACATTTGCCGAGTCTTTGACCCAGCACTTTTAAATCTTCACCACAGGAGGAAAGTGAGATTGAGAATGGGGGCTAGAAGGCCACCCCACAACCCAGCTCATAGAAGGTGGAGAGCATGATGCCTACTCCAGGCCAGGAGCATGAGTGTTCTGGCCCCTGCCTCCCAGCAGACCGAGTGACAGACTAACTTCGGCTAGGATTTCAGATTCTTTAGGTCAGGGAAAGATGTTGACGCTTTAATATCATTTCTCCACTTTGCAGCTGGTGTGAAAACAGGCATTTTGCTTGGGCGGTTTCTGGAATTTCTTCTCACTACTGTCTACTGGTGGCTTCTGTACTTGTAGAGGATACAGCCATTGGATCACCATACCCAACCTGGATGAAACCCCATCTGAAGAATCAGCCTTGCTTTCTCTCCACATGCAGACATTTATGGGATGCCAATTGTTTTTGCAAAGTGGTTATACCAGTCCATACTCCCACCGCCAGTTTATAAATATTCTGGCTCCTCCAACCTCACCACCACTCAATATTTCCAGACTTTAAGCTGCTTCCTACTGTAGTGTGAAATGGTAGATTCGTTATGAGTTAAAAATGCATTCTCCTAATTAGTAAGTAAATTGAACAGCTTTTCATATGTTTAGTGAACATAGACGATTCTTGCTAGATAAAGCGGCTTTTCCAGTCCTTTACCAAATTAGTTATGTAGTTCACTTTATTGTGTGGATGATAATTTAATGCTTTATCTATTACACATGCAGACAAATTATCAAAGAACAGTGAACCAATAATTCACTGTAATTGGCCCAGTTTGTGCCAATCTGTTACAGCAACATGACAGATTAAGACACCTTCGAATAATATCCAGATGACCCAAATAGAACACGTTCTATTAAACCAAGATATACCTTAAATTTAACACTATTCAACACAACGAAATGTGATAGGGGAATAAACTAAATAACTAAATAACTAAAACACAAAGGTGGTTGGGATTAAGCAACCTTCTTTTGAAAATGTTAGCTACCAGGAGGTGGTTGCACAAGGCTTTAATCCCAGCATTCGGGAGGCAGAGGCAGAGGCAGGCAGATCTCTGTGAGTTCCAGGCCAGCCTGGTCTCCAGAGTGAGTTCCAGGACAGGCTCCAAAACTACACAGAGAAACTCTATCTCAAAAAACAAAACAAACAAACAAACAAACAAAAAACCAAACCAAAACAAAATGTTACTTACAGAGACATATGACCAAACCATCAGTTCACCAGAGGCTTCCCCAGGCCCTGGGAGAGGCATGCAAAAGAACCTGAGTTTCATCTGTTTGTCTTTGCTAGACAGGTTCTCTAGCTCAGAACTTGCTGTGTAGAGTCTGATCCCATTAGTGCTTTGTGCTCTCCAGTTGGATTTTGCTGGAACCCTTAAAGGATGCCAGGTGTACTATGTGTCCTCAGCACAAAGCTTGCCACATCATGGGCACCCTAGGATTGCTGTGAAATGGGAATATTTTGCCCTGTAAGGATTCCTCTGATGTCTTTGGTAGGGAATAGGGCAGACAGGATCTCATTCAAAGACTGGCTTTGAATTCAGTGTAACCCAGGATGGTTTCAAACTCACTGAATAGAAGAGGGCATTGGATCCCCTGGAAATGGAGTTTCATGTGGTTGTGAGCTGCCCAGTGTGGGTTCTGGGAACAGAACCCAGGTCCTCTGCAAGAGCAGTAGGCGCTCTTAACCTACTGAGCCATCTCTCCAATTATTATTCACCCCCCCGCCCCTCCAGTCTAACTTCCAACACAGAGTCTTGCAAAGGTGATTCATTTTCACACTGCCTCTTTCTCTGTTTCATTTTGAGGCAGGATCTCATACATAGCCCACGTTGCTCTCAAACCCCTGATCCTCCTGCCTCCACTTCCTAAGAGCTGCATTACAGATAGGCATGTACCTCCATGTTTGACTCTTTTTTAAAAAACAGCTTTGGCGAAGTAATGGGAGAGATCGACACATAGATGAAGGTCATTGGGCAGGAGGTAAAAGATTATCAGGTAAAGCAACGGTGTTGACAGAGAGACCCTGCAGTACATTGGGTAAGAAGCCAGGATAATAGACTGCCCTGGAGAATCTGCAAGCTCTTTGAACTTCCTCTCACCCTTTGTTCAAATCGCAGATTGTAACATACATAGAAACATAAAGTTTACCAATGCGTGGCAAGATCAGTATTTAGAGTGTGCACCGTGTATTTCGTTTGATTTCATTCAGTTCAGGGAGGTTTAGGAGCTGCAGCCTTGCTGGAGGAAGCATGTCCCTGGGGCTGGCTGTGAGAGCTTAAAGCCTCATCTACTTCCAGATTGCTTTCCAGGCTTCGTGCTGATGTTTGAAGATGTGAGCTCTCAGCTCCCTGCTCCTGACGCCATATCTGTCACTTGCTGCATGCTTCCCTTTCACAATGGACTTTCGTCCTTCTAGAATCACAAGCCCAAATGAACTCCCTCTTGCATAACTTGCCTTGGTCATGATATTTTTCTCACAGCAACTGAAAAGTAACTAATACACAGTCATTTGCACATTTTACTCCTGGGTTGTCTAGCTCTCTCTGGTTGGTATCTTGGCATTCTTTTGGTTCTGTGTTGACGATCTTCCCATCCCTTGGCTTATCTATTTCACATTCTTAATGATGCTTTTTGAGCTGAAGTGTTTTGATTTTCATATGTTCATATTTATCACCGTTTTTGTAGATAAACTTTAATTTAAAAAAAAAATCTTTCCATACCCAGAAACGATGCTGATGCTCGTCTATTTTATTTTCACTTGAGACAACTATTCTTTTTAACACATTAGTTATCTGTCTTAGCATAACTTTTTTTCCTCCGTCTTCTGTCTTTTATCACTGTTATGCTGTCAGGGATCAGTTTCGTTTTTCCCCTTTTCTTTTTGATTCACCTACTGCAATGTTTTGTCTGTGTGTATATGTGAACATCCAAACATTTGAGAAAGTTAAAAGACAGAACAATGAACATACTTCTGCCCTAAGGTTTAGGGATTCTTAAAATACTTCCTTGGCTTTGTCTCCGATGTTTTCTGGTTGCGTAGATGAGTCTGGTGTCAAGCTCCTAGAGCTCCGACTGCCTCTGTCTCCCAAGTGCTGGGGTAAAAGGAGTACGCCATCATGCTCGCCTCTCTGCTTGGACGTTTGCTATTTGTTTTGTTTTGTTTCTTGAGATGGGGTCTAATGTAGCTCATGCTAACCTTAAACTTACTCTGTGTCAAGTCTAGCCTGTAACTCTCAACCTCCCTGCTTCTACTTTAAGGCACAGGCCACCATGTCTGGCCCATCTGCTTAGGCATTGCCGACTTCTGAGGTCTTCTGGATTGCCATTTTTCACCAATTCTTGAAAGAAAAAAAAAACCACCTCAATTTCAGTTTTCTACTGCTGAATCTGTAGTAGGACGGGCCCACAGGGTTGAGGAAATTGGCTCAGTCCAGTTGCCAAGGCATGCACATAGTATACTCCTTGTGAGCCAACCTGGAGTCTGCCTGAGGGCCTAGCAACAGGAGCTGTCAGAGTTCCTGATTGTGCCCAGTCAATGATGGACGACCACACAGACTGGGTGCTGGGAGGAGGGTATATAAGGCCTTCCCTGTTAGTGAATAAATGAGTTCATTATTTGCCTTCAACGGACTCCCAGTGTCTGTGCCGTTGACGCCGCGCCTTCTCACCCCCTGCCCTGAGGGAGCTGTTAGAATCCAAGCAACATGCATCCTCACCTATCTCAAAATTAGAGGCTTAAGACAACGTTTATTTATTTTGCACACAAATCTGTAGTTGGGTTGGGTTCCTGTGGGGATTGCTTGCCAACTTGCCTCTGCTCCATATAAGATCGTCAGGGATAGACACCAACTCTAAGATAAGACCTCTCTCTACATACTGACATTGGTGTTAGAGAGAGAGAGAGAGAGAGAGAGAGAGAGAGAGAGAGAGAGAGAGAGGGAGAGAAGGGAAGAGAGGGAGGGAGGGAGCGAGAGAGAGTCTTTTTCAGTCCTAGGTGTTAAAATTCCTTTAAAAACTTAGTGCATTTCTTACAGACCAGTTGTTAATCTATTACTCCATTGACAAAAGGCATACCTACAAATTTCAGAGACAACCTTTCTTTTGCCTTGGGCTTCCTATGGGATCATAGAAGCCCAATTTCCCTGCTTCATAAGGCCCTTAAAGGCCTTTGGTGTGTCTGAAAGGGTCCACAGGGCACCTATCACCCTAACTTTAAGCTTGTGATAAGAGTGATATAGTCAAATCCTTGACTTCACCTTTAGGTCATAGTTTTTCAGCAGACCCTTGGGCTTGATCTTTGCCTGGCACTCATTCTTCCTTTGAGAAGAATTTGCTGTATGCAAAGAATGGGGGAAGAAATGCTTTTGTTTTTAAGCACAGTAAATTCTGCCCTGCCCCATACACAGATTTTAGGACTGTAATAGATTTTATTTTTTTAAGAGCAGTTTTGAGTTTAGCATAAAATCAAGTGGAAGACACAGAGTTTCTCTGTAGTGCCTGCCCTGCGATTACCCATGACTCCTACACAACAGTGCCCCCTGTAGGAGCTGAGAGCTTTAGTCACAGTTGGGGAGCTCACTCAGACCTGTCCTGAGGAGCTGAAGCTCAATTTACATGAGGTCATTCTGTGTGTCAGACAGTTTTGACAAAATTGTCATAGAGGCTTTGACAAATGTGTTATGATGTGTCCGCACTGTTGTAGAGTCCTAGAGAATAGTTTCACTGCCTAAAATGTCACCTGTACCTCATGTATTCATTCCTCCCTCTTCTAAAAGCTGTGGCAACCACCCTTCTTTTTAGTTCTGTCCTTTCCAGAATGACATGTTATTGGGGTGTATTTCAGTATGTACTCTTTCCAGTTTGGCTTCTCTCGCTTAGCACTACGTATATAGGGCTTTCCTGTGTCTTTTCATGGCCCGATCATTCACTTCTTTTTATCATTGAGTAATGTTCCGTTCCATTGTTACCAAAATTTGTTTTAGCCAAGCTTTGGCGATCAGGGATTCAAGGTCAATCTTAGCTATGTCTGGAGTTTAAGGCCAGCCTCAGTTACACAAGACTCTGTCTCAAAAAGCCAAGCCAAGCCGGCAGCAGTGGTGAATGCCATTAGTCTTAACACTCAAAGGAGGTAGAGGCAGGTGGATCTCTGGGAGTTCAAGGCCAGCCTGGTCAACAAAGCAAGTTCCAGGACTTCCATAGCTGTTACACACACACAAAAAAGTCAAACACAAACAAAAATTTCCATTCAGTTATCTACTGTTTCATTAAAAAAAAAAAACAACTCAAATTTGATAGCCTAAAACAACAGGATTAATTTTGCCCATGAACTTGCAATGTGGACAAGGTTCAGGAAGGACATAGCCTCAGCCATGGCATTTCTTATTTATCCCTAGAGCAGTGGTTCTCAACTTTTCTAACTGCATGCTGCAACTCTTTATACAGTTCCTCATGTTGTGGTGACCCCTAATCATAAATTATTTTCACTGCTACTTCATAACTGTAATTTTGCTACTGCTATGAATTGTAATGTAAATATCTGTGCTTTCAGATGGTCTTAGGTGACCCCTGTGAAAGGGTCTTTGGACCCACCAAAGGGGTTGTGACTCACAATCTGAGAGCCACTGCCCTAGTGGATCACTAAGCAGAACCTATTAGTTCTTCTTGCTCTGTCTTTTACGCCTCTTCACCTCTCTTTATCTCTCTGATGCATCCTAAATCATTTCTTTATATCCCAATTGGTCATTTTCTGCTGTTGGGATTCATTTCCATTTGAAGGCATCTATTTAATTTTTAAAACTATAACATCTTTAGTTTTTTTTTAGTTTTGTAATTTACTATAATTAGTAGCAGCATGTATGTGTGTGCACATGTTATGACATGTGTGTGAGGTCTGAGGACAATTTTCAGGGGTGAGCACTTTCCTTCCATAATGATTCCCAGGGATGGGGCTCACACATGTGCTGCAAATACCTGTTTACCAGCAGTGTTATCTCCCCATCCCCTAGATTTCCTTCTTTTGAAATCTATTGATATTTTATTAAACAACCGTTTGGAAACTGTAGAAGGTATAGATTCGATTGAGCAGTCAGGTGAATTTGACAAATGTATACATACTAGGTAATCTCCCTCCCCACCAACTAAAATCTAGGTATTTGTGTCTTTATAAAGATCCACCTATAAATACACATACAGAGTATATCTTATATAACAAACTTTAAATCACATTTAATTAAATGCTGTAGGTATGGGTATACATGGGTATGCGTGGGTGTAGGTGCATGGGCCTGTGTACCATGGCGCAGATGTGGAGGTCAGAGGACAGCTTGTGGGTGTCAATCAATCCTCTGCTTCCACCGTATAGGTCCCAACAATAAAACTCAGGTCATCAAGCTTGGTGGCAAGAGTGTATCTTGTTTACACACATAATATTTTACCGTCTACATAAATGTAGACTACGCCTACGCCTTCTCATAGTCAGTAGCAACCACCCTACCTCACCTCACTCCTTCTCCGCCAACTCTATTCACACCTCCCCCATTTACCTGTTAGTTTTTCCTGCTCTAGACCCTGTTATGAATGATATCTGATGACATATGCTCTTTTGAATCTGGCATCTTTTCTCCTGTGCATAGTTTCACAATTTCAAATTACTCGGATTCAGATTGTGTCAATAGTTTTTTTCCACACTGTATTAGAAGAACAATTTATTTGTCCGTTGTCCCATGTATAGACATTCATAGATTTTTTTCACTTCTTTTCTTTTCTTTCTTTCTTTCTTTCTTTCTTTCTTTCTTTCTTTCTTTCTTTCTTTCTTTCTTTCTTTCTTTCTTTCTTTTTGTCATTTTGAATAAAGTTACTTGCCTATTGCATAGAAATGCTTTCTCTGGGCATATGTTTTCCACTTTGGTAATTACCCCAGAGTAAAACTGGTAGACGAGGGGAAGTTTATGTTTAACTGGAGAGAAAATAAAACTATTTTCCAAAGTATTTATGGCGCTCTGCACTCTCGCCAACACTTTACAATTCTGCTGCTCCACGGGCCTTGCCAATGCTTGGCACTCTAAGGCTTCAGAAGTTTTACTCATCTTGCTTAACTTCTCGTGGTATCTCACTAGAGTGTTAATTTGCGTTTCCCCACATCTGAAGATGTCAAACAACTTTTATTTTATTTATTTATTTATTTTATTTTTTATTTTGTTTTTTGGTTTTTCGAGACAGGGTTTCTCTGTGTAGCTTTGCGCCTTTCCTGGAACTCACTTGGTAGCCCAGGCTGGCCTCGAACTCACAGAGATCTGCCTGGCTCTGCCTCCCAAGTGCTGGGATTAAAGGCGTGCGCCACCAACGCCCGGCTCAAACAACCTTTATAAGCGTATCGATCACTTACATTTCTTCTTTATGAAAACTGCGTTGAATCTTCCGCCCATTTTAAAGGTGGGTTATTTTTCTTCCTCTTATTGAAGTATAAAGTGTTATTCATATTTCTAGATGTAAGTGGTGATAGTTAATAGTGACCGTGATGATCAAAAGCAATGTAAGGAAGAAAGGGGCTATTTGACTTATAGTCACGGGTTGTCGGGGGAGAGGGAGGGCGGGGGTGGGTGGGATACAGCCCATCATGACCAGAAAAATATGGTAACATGAAATGCCGTGCATCACATTTCCTGAACACACAGGAAGCAGAGAAAGAGAATAGGAAATGAGGGTGACATACTTCCCCCAGCAAGGCTCATCACCAACAGGGGACCCAGTGTTCACACACACGAGCCTATAGGGGACTTTTTCTTTCAAACCATGACAGACAATCAGAGTCACCTAGGAGACCCACTGTTGGGCATGTCTGTGAGAGGGTTTCTAGGTTTGATGAGTTGAGGTAGATAGACCACCCTATTTGTGCCACCCATAGGCGGGGGTCCCGTAGTAAATAAACAGGAGAAAGCCGAGTGAACACCAGCACCCATCTCTCCTTGCTTCCCTACTGTGGATGCCACGTGACCAGCTGCTCCACGCGCCTGCTGCCGTAATGGGCTGTATCCATAAACTGTGAATCAAAAATAACCTCTGCTTTGCTTAAGCTGCCTTTGTCACGGCAGTGAGAAAAGTGACCAGCACGAAGTCCTTCCTTTGTTACAGTGTCTGCAAATAATTTTTCTCATGTCTTTCTTTTTTAAGACTTGGACGGAATCTTATCACGTTACCAGACTGGCCTCCCATCTACAATCCTCCTCCCTCAGCCTCTTGAGGGACTGGGGTTACAGCCATGCACCATTATGCCCAGCTCCTTCTCCATGGTTTCACGAGAGGAAGAGGGGATTTGAAAAACATCCACGGACTCTCACTCACCCACCTTGATGTTTTTGTTTGAGGCCTTACATCTAACATATTGAAATATATATTTATGAACTCTGTCTCCCCTGCCAACACATACATTTAATAGATGCAGGGATTTGTCTCTTTGCTAAGTGGCAAAGACTTCTCAACTGGACCATTGGTATCCAATGGGCACTGAATAACTCTTTAAGTAAATGGATGCGGTCCTATTTCTTTCTTTCTTAGTGGGATGATAGAACCTAAATCAAAATTTTATTGTAAATGTATGTGCATTTACTTGTCAATTGATGTCTAAGATAAAAATTTAAGGGACTTTCCTAGCAAAAAGAATCTGAAAGAATCGCCTAGGCAGAAACGACACTGCATTCTTACAGAGTTAAGGAACGTGCTTCAGCAAAAACTGCCCCTTTAGAGAGATTGTAAAAGCTATTGTCCTCAATCATCTTTCTCTAGGCTGTTGAGCTCCTTAAAAGTTGAGACAATTTCCACACCAGGAGATATACAATGAATGAACAGCCATTACCTGCGCACCAAGTCTGACAATTGCAGGGTTGAATAACGCCATTCATTGAAAGAACTTTCAGAGAGTCAGCGAGAGAGGCTGCCATAACAAAATATATTTATAGAATTCTCTTGCCTTGACTTCAAACAACTCGTTATCAGTGTAAAACTCTTAGTTTTAACCCTTTGATCAGAATTCCACACATGCTCCCCGCCCCCCATGCATTTGGACCAAGCTCCAAGTGTTTCCATGTACAGTCTTTGGACTTAAAGATTCAGCAGGATCTGCAAACTCCATGGAAGATACTGTCATTGTTTTCCTGAAGGCTCCACTGGGTGAACCTCAGCTGACTTGTGCGTGATTTTATCCCTCAGTTAAGACCCCCACCCAGGAACTCCACCTGCCCTGTCTACCCAGTTCTGTTGTCCTGGAGGTATCCATAGGGCTGGTTTAAGGGGGCACTTGCTGACTTGGTTTAATTCACAGAGTGTGTTATGTACAGGTATGCTAACAGTTGATTGCATGTATCTGTGCATTCACATACACACATAAAATGACATATGTATCTACCTGTGAAATGGTTCTGGTGTTCAGTACTGGTTTGTCTCAAAGCCTGAGCTGGGTGAAATCCCAGTCCAGATAAGACTTGCTGCCTTTACAAGGTTGATGGCTGCACCAACAGCGCCCCCTGGAGTTCTGGGTGTGACTGGTGCTTAGCTAAGGTGTGCAGCCTGGCCGCACTAGGGTCCATCTCCACCTCTCTTTGAATACTGTATTTTCATCTTTTTTTTCCCATCAGCTTTCAAGTGTTGATGCTGACAAGCTTCCTGTGGAGTTATCTCAAAATTTCTGCTTGCCAAGGCTCTTAGATTAATATTTGAGACTGAGTGGAGGCTGGGAGTATGGTTCAGTTGACAGAGTGCTTTCCTAGTGTGCACAAAACCCCAGGTTGGATGCTCGGCACTTAAGAATCTGTGTGGTCACACACACCTGTAATCCCAGCACTGAAGAGCTGGAGACAGGGGGTGGTGGTGGTGGGGTGGGGGGTGGTGGTGGTCAGGAGTTCAAGGAGGTATCCTTGGATATATTTGAGTCCAACCTGGTCTACCTAGTCTTAGATAGATAGATAGGTAGATAGATAGATAGATAGATAGATAGGTAGATAGATAGATAGATAGATAGATAGATAGATAGATAGATAGATGGATGGATGGATGGATGGATGGATGGATGGATGGATGGATGGATGGATGGATGGGTGGGTGGGTGGATGTATGTATGTGTGTGTGTGTGTATGTATGTATGTATGTATGTATGTATAAACAAGTTGACCACTAAATGTGTTCTACTCAAACATGAAACAGAACACCCTTCACTCCTGCTGCTTTAACTGGAAATATTCTAAGTACCCCAAGGTCTTCAAGGTCTATGACAATCCAGCTGGGTCTTCCATGATTACTTCTGCACTATGCAACTGGTTTCCTGTGATCCTCAGTGGAAGAAAGAATCTTCTAGACTACATCCTACTTGGAAAGGACCTCTCTAATTTTCAGTTGTCATTAACTTACTGGGTGTTTCAAATGCTCTGCTATGGAAATGTGATTTCTGGCTGCTGGCTAGAGTTTTGCTATTCTGTAGGTGAATTATATTTATGAACCAAGTTATTTTATAAACCAGGTATGCATCTCTTAATATTATAAAATGCACACCAACTATAATGCTTGGCCCTAACTCAGTGATTTTTAAAGTTGAATTTAAATGGAAACTTTGTGGGACTTAGAGAAATGGCTTGGTGATTAAGAACGCCTGCTGTTCTTCCAGGGGACCAGGGCTCAGTTCTTGGCACCCACATCAGAGGGCTCAGAACTGCCCGCAACTCTAGGCGATCCAACAGCTCTGTTGGCTCTATGGTATTGCACTAAAGTGTATATACCCCTGTCTGCAAACATACACATAGTTAAAAATAGTAAAAGAAAAACCTTTAACAACTTTGTAAGCTAGGGAAAAGTTAGCTTTGCACTAGAAATGGTGGAGTAACATTCACCAAGTGAAAAATGCTGGCTAGCTCACCTGATCTGAGTTGGTTAACAGGATTACGTTAGTGTTCACTGTACATCTGTATCCCATAGAGATCCATAGGAAGTCGGCTGAAATTTTGTCTTAAAGACTTTTCTTCCTGAGCAACAGAGCTGTTAGCTCTTAACAGTAGCCCGAATTGTGGAAGTACACCTAGGGAAAAATTTTAGAATAGAGGAAGTAATAATTATGTGGTATGTTATCTCGAGTGATGTCAAGGAAAAATTTAAATTAGTAACTAAAGAAATAAAAGTGAATAACCTAGTAAGAAAATAACACATTATACTGATGAATTTGAATAGCATTTGTAATGGATACTTATAGAATCCATTTATATTTAAAAGATGTTGTTTTGGTGTTGGGGACTGAACCCATGGCCTTGTATATGCATAACATTTGCTTTCTCATTGACCTAAACTCCAGCTAAACTGTATCATTTGAGCCATGCACTGATCTAAACATGTCACTTAATTTCATTCCCATTTTGAAAGGGAGTTAAATTGGCTCCAAAAGGGAAATTGATTGGTCTAGACTCACACAGCTAAGAAGGATATTTCTAAAGCAATATTCTCTTGACCACATTCCACCCCATCGCTCACTTGAATGGCATCATTGGAAGTGGGTGATTCTTATCAACAGCCTGGTGATTAGCATTGCAAAATGTTGTCACAGGTTTTGGAGAGACACCCCTCAAGGCCTGCAGCATCTGTTGGTACACTGACAGCACAAATCGGTTGCTGTTGCATATGGTAACACCTGGTACAACCAAGCGCAACTGCTGGGTGAATGCCCGCGCTCAGGACCTCTCTTGAGTGTCTCAAGGATAGAGCGAGGCCACACTGCTCTTCCCATCTCCTCAAAGGCTTAGACACATAGAGCACCCCCCAGGAAGCATTTATTAGTGACAGAAACAGTTGCACTGACATGATGTAGGAAAAGAATGACCTCTGGGTCTGTTGGCATAGGCCCGTGATCTTAGCTGCTCAGGTAGCTGAGGCAGGAGGATGGAAAGTCTCAGATCATGCGTTCAAGGCTAGTCTGGGCAACTTAGTGAGACCCTATCTCAAAATAAAAAGTCATGTGGCATCTGAGGATATACCTTAGTGGCAGAGGGCTTGCCTACCATGTACAGCACATGGGTTCAATCAAGACTGGGAGGGAAAAACAAAAAAAGACAACAATAAAAATTGATTCCTGGATCTCAACAAAGGCAGCAGTCTCCTAAGGCATTCCAGGCAGAAGAGGTGGGAAGGTCTCCGTAACAGTGGAGGTCATTCAGTTTCCAGAACAGGCACCTCGGCTGGAGATGTGTGTGCTTCCCGAGATAATAGGAGGTGCCATCATTACCCAGTATATCACTCAGTGAGTAGAGAGGAGCACAGACTCTCCAGGCCTGTCCATCTTTCTCTGAAGGTGCTGCAGAGCCCCACCTCCATCAGAAAGCATGCTAGAAACGATTGTTCTCCTTTTCTCTACCGCCTTGAAACCCCTGCGCTACCTTTCCGTTCGTGTGAAGTGCCGCTCTTGTGAGAATCTCTATTTCCGAGTGATTCGTTGAGAACATTGAGTGCCAGACCACATGCTAATTAAGGCTTGTCACATACCATAATGGCACCTTAGCAATACACCAATTAACAGTTACTTTAATTACACCACTTACATGAAATTAATGAAGAGTCTAGCTGATGAGGAATGAGAGCCTGCACAGTAGAGGCACGCAGAGCATTCGTCAAGCCTCTGGTGAAACAGCCTTTGAGAAATCTGTTCCTTCCCATTGCCTCATTAAAAAAAAAAAACATATATTCTCAGGGGTGGGGGGAGTGGCTCTTTGTAAAGTGAGCTGTCAATAAATTAGAGAAGAGGGCTCATTTTTGGTGCTAGAAGGGCTGAATGCCCAGGCTTTGAAGATTGAGAGATTGAGTTTAAATCCTACATCTGCCCTTTCTAATTGTATACTCAGTGAACCAGGTATAGAGGAGAGTTTCTTCAACCCAATAAAGGGAACCTAGAAGCATCATGAGATAACAATTTCATTGCAATGAGAGACAATATGCTCTCCTCTGAACTCAGGACATTGACCATGGTGCCCGTTCTTAGCATTTCTAGAGAGAGTTGTGTGCTGTATGTGGTAGTCCATAGCTAATGTGGCAAGAGAAAAGAAAAGTGTATCCAAATGGAAAGGAAAAAAAGGAAAGTTTTCTTAATTGTAGACTGCTTGATCACTGTGATGGTTAAACTCGTCAGCTTGATAGGATTAGGAATCAATGTGGGAATAAAACTCAGGGCGTCTCTAGGAGGGTTTATCAAGATTATGCTAACTGAGATGGGAAGAACACTCTAAATATAGAGGGTCCCAGTCCATGGGAAGGGGTCCAGTAGTGGGAAGAATACCCTAAGTGTGTACCAGTCCATGGGAAGGGGTCCAGTAGTGGGAAGGACACCCTAAGTGTGTACCAGTCCATGGGATGGGGTCCAGTAGTGGGAAGGACACCCTAAGTGTGTCCCAGTCCATGGGATGGGGTCCAGTAGTGGGAAGGACACCCTAAGTGTGTCCCAGTCCATGGGATGGGGCCCTAGACTGAATAAAACGGAGAGAGCAAGCTGAACACCAGCATTCCCCTGTCTCTTCCTGACTGAGGATGCAGTATGAGCACCTGCCTAATGCTCCTGCAGACCTGACTTCCTTACTGTGATGGACTGTATCCTCCAATCTTGAGTCAGGGGAAGCCCTTCCTTCAGTTCCTTTTCTCAAGGATTTTATCACAGCGACAAGCTAAGTCACTAAGACAACCGCTTTTGTAGAAAAGCCAGTGAATTCTTTTTTAAGTTACCACAGGGGGATGGCTCAGTTGGAAAAGTGATCTTGACACAGGCTTGAGGACCTGAGAGTGACCCTCAGTGCCCACATAAAAAAGTCAGGAAAGGTGGTACCCATTTGTAATCCCAGAGCCAAGGAGAAGGACACAGGATGACCTCTGGGTGAAACACCAAGTCCCAGTGAGAGACCCTGTATCAAAAAATAAGATGGATGGCTCTTTATGAATGACACCCAAATTTGACCTCTGGTCTCCACACACACACATGTGCACTCACACCCATTTGGACACGAATGCCCCTAACACCCACATAAACAAAGCATCTATAATTAACAAGCAACTGTTTCCATGTTGCAGCATGCAAGATCAATATACAAAAAAAATTTCTTGTTGTATTTCTATAAACCTTGGGCAACTCTTTAGCCTCCCTGGATCAGTTCTCTGTGTTACATGGCTGTAGCTATTGTTTTCCTGCTGGGCCCACAGTCAGGACAAATCTCTGCCACCCGCCAGTCTCCAGCTCCCAAGTCCCGCCAGTCTCCGAGCCCACTTATAAAATAAACACACAGACGCTTACATTATTTAAACTGCTTGGCCATTAGCTCAGGCCTATCATTGTCTAGCTCTTACTCTTATATTTAGCCCATTTCTATTAATCTCTACTTTGCCACGTGGCTCGTGGCTTACCGGTACCTTACATCTTCCTTCTCCTGGCCGCGGCTCCAGGCCGTCTCCTCTCTACCTTCCTGTTCCCTCAATTCTCCTCTGTTAGTCCCGCCTATACTTCCTGTCTGGCTACCGGCCAATCAGCGCTTTATTGATACAGAGTGATATCCACAGCACATGGCAGCAGATATTTTGTGAATTTGTTTTTGAAGGGTAAGAAAATGTAAGTTTCTAAGATAAGTCAATAAATGTCGGTTTCCATTTTTAGTATATAACAGATGAAAAGTCTTGTGGGCCCGAAGTGGCATCTTATCTTTCCAATAAGTATGGGAGAATGAATGAGGAACTAGAGTAGAGGTTCTCAACCTGTGGATCGAGACCCCCAGAGGTTTAAGGGACCCTTTCACTGGGGTCGCCTAAGACCAACGGAAAGAACCAGATATTTATGTTACGATTCACAACAGTAGTAAAATTACAGTTGTGAAGTGGCAAGGAAAATAGTTTTATGGCTGGGGGTCACCACAACACGAGGGTCACAGCATTAGTTGGGAAGCACTGCCCTCGAGTAAGGCTGCTTGCAGTCTGGAAACATCCAGGGACCCTAGAGATGGAACTCACACAGAGGGAGCAACTGTCAAAAGAAATTCCAAACTCATGCCCACGCTACTCATAACTGACCTCCTCTTTCTCATCTACTATCGGGTTATTTCTGTATCCTGAGTTCAAGCCTGGACTTCATAACAACTGCCTGCTCGGTGTTTCTGTTCTGAGTGGTGCTCCCTCTTAAATCCAGTCTGCAGTCTCTTTAGGATGTAAGTCTGATCCCATTCTTGTTCATTTTCCCTCAGCACAAAGACTATCAGTGCTTTCCGGTGCAAGCCACTTGCACTTGCTCCAAACACCAAGCATATGCTGTGTCCCCGAGTTCCTGAGTTGATTGCGGCTCCCTACAGCCTTACTCTACACCTGCACCAGCTTCCAGCCATTGCCCAACACACCACCCTGAGTCCTGAAGTCTGCCTTCAGGCCATCTCTCTGAAGTCTCTTAGACTGCTGGCGACAGGGTGAGCTTCCAAAGACTGTCCATTCTTCTATCCTGGCGCTTATCAATATTCTGTTGCAATCTGTCACCTCCCTTTCTACACCACGAGGGCAGAGCCACCCCTGTTTATCTCTGTGTCCTGTGCGCAGGGAGACTGCATACATGTTTACTGAAGATCCACATCAAGTTCTGCTTGTTGCTTTTGTCCCACTCAGGCCTGAACAGCTCTACCTGCAGGCACCTTTCTGTCTCAACAGTTATCATTCCTTTCTTCAGTATCAACCAGTTGCCATGATCAATGGTGAGATTCCGACCCTTTCTGAAACCTACCCCAGGGTCCACAGTGGCAGCTTCCGCTGCCTAGATAATCCAGCATTTCTTCCTGTTGGTGTCTTGCTTGTATTGCCCTGCTTTCTTAGCACCGTGTTTAAAAGGGGGAGGGGGCTGTATTGTAAAACAGCTTTCAAATTGTGCGTAATCCACAGAATGATTCCTCCATTTATGTTTTTGTTGTGCAACTCTAGTTGACCTGGAATTCACTTTGTAGGCTAGACTGGCCCCAAACACACAGAGACCCACCTCCTTCTACCTCCCGAGTGCCAGCATTGAAGTTGTACTCTACCATGCTGGGTGATTCCTTGCCTTTCTGATGCCTACATTTAGGGTCTTGCCTAGTGTTAGGAATCATCCAAAGATACTGGTTAACATTTCTAGGTCCATCCCTTGGAGATTCTGATCGCCCAGGTCTGAGTTGGATTTAAAATGGAGACAGGGTTCCTCATGATTCTCGCCATCAGTCATGTTGGAAAACACCGCCTCCCATTGTACCTCACGGGTCCACTGACTGGCCAGGCCTGCTGGCAGATGGAGGAGGGGACTCTGTGTCTTAACCTCCTTCCACTCGGATTTGTTTGCTTACCAAGTCTCTGTGCCTCAGATTGCTCTGTGTCTGAACAAAGAGTGAGGTCAGTGTTCACAGCTTTGATGTTCCTCTATCGGGCTGGTTCCAGGGGTGTAAGGAATATCGCAAGAAGCAGACATAATTCTACCTTGGAAGAAAAGTATTCAAAGGAAAGCCCCTTGAATCTCTGTAGCCTAGATAGCCTCTCTAAGCTCAAGTGCTACTTGGATGATAACTACAAAAAAAGCAAAACAAACAAACAAAAGCGTATATATTATATACACACATAATATATGCAGAGAGAGACAAATGAGAAAAAACTATGAAACATAACAGTAGACAGTAAGGTGATGTCACAAATATGAGCATATAGATGATGAAACAGAAGGGCCAGACTAGTAGCTCTAGAGTGCATGGGAACTTGATGTAGACAGAAGTAGACTTAAGGAAAGGGAAAACCATTCAGAATATAATGAAGACTCTCAAGCTGTTCCAACTGTACAACTAATTTTATTTCACATTACACTTTGAAGTAATATGGTGATATTTACTTGTACTGAAATGCGAATCTACAAAGTAAGTTTCAGATGAGCTAAGAAATCAAGTATAAGAACAGGAACCACAGAATTTGTCAATGGCTTCGCACTCAGAATCCAGAGAACTACCTGACATTAAGTTGAATAGAAGAAATCAAAACGAAAAATCTGTAGGTTTGAACTATGTATAAATTGTGCAGTTTATTTATTTATTTAGAGACAGAGTTTTGCTGTGTAGCTTTGGCTGGGCTGGCACTTGCTATGTAGACCAGGCTGGCCTTGAACTAACAGATACCTGCCTGCCTCTGCCTCCTGAGTGTTTGGTTTAAATGCTTGTGCCACTATACTCAGCTAAAATGTGCATTCCAAATGAATAATATTAGGGTTCGAATGGCCACTCATGGATAGAATGGTCACTCATGGATAGAATGGTCACTCGTGGATAGAATGGTCACTCATGGATAGAATGGCCACTCGTGGATAGAATGGCCACTCACGGATAGAATGGCCACTCACGGATAGAATGGTCTCTCATAACAGGTACAAGGCTCTCAAATTGACCCATAATAGTAACTCAAAGAAAAAAAGAAAAGAAAAAGAAAGAAAGGAAACAAAAGGAGACCAATATTAAATGAAAAAAAATCCCTCAAGTCAGTATAATTAAAATTCATTTTTGAGTATATAAAGAAGTCATACAAATAAAATAAATACACCAGGGTGTTGGTTTGATAGAAAAAAAATCACTCAGACAATGGATTATTAGATGATGCACCTGAGAGTCAATATGCAGCTAAATCATACTTTGGTAGATTCAATCACCAAATATAACCAATGCCAAATAAATTTATGCCATGGTGTTCACTCAGCAAATTGTCCCAGACTCTAAAAGATAAAACTGTGAATTACTGGTGAGTGTATTGAAAAACAGACTTGGTTGTGAACAATTTTTGTTTATTGGTGGTACTGTAACTTTAAAGATAGCAATTTGGTGGCAAATAATAACAACCTTAAAATCATAAAAAAAACCCCACATATAAGGTACATCAAGGAGGCTCCTGAGGTTCCCAAAACAACACAGACAATTGCCTCTGCTTGTTGGTTGCCAACCAGAACTACGTGGCAAGACCCTGTTGCTTAAGACACCATACGCCTTTGTTGCAGGCCATAGAGAAATCAAGTTAAAACTGGGCTGGACATCTCCTCCCTCTCAGCTAGCTCCCACAGTGCTAGAAAGTGCTATGCAGGTTGCTAGGGAAGAACTGTCTCAGTGGTGAACTCTATGTGCAACAATATGGATTGGCCAGACAAAATGAGCCCACAGGTGTAATAGTGGCAAGTCTGTAGGGGAGTCACCAACCACTTTCTGATTAGGTCTGATTCTTTTTCCACAAGAAGGAATTCACAGGCTGTAATCCCAATGAAAATCTCATGGCTGAAAGACTAAAGATCATCTAACAAAAATCCCAACACCAGGCATGAGAAGCCCTCTTTTGAGTTGTTGGTCAGGGTTGTCTAAGAGACTCCCCAAACATTACAGACTATTGCTATTGCTCTTGGTTTCCCCCCAGAAGTAGAAGATAAGTTCCTATTGCTGAAGACACCATGAGCTTTAGACACAGAGGCCCCTGAGCTGGAACTGACCTGAAGCCTCTTCACTGGGGACTAGCCTTCATGGTACCTGAAGGCACCATACAAACTTCCAAAGGAGGGAAACAACCAACAATAGTCCTACTCAGTTTGATGCCTATGAACCACAACAATGACCAGCATAGCACAATAACCCTAAAGGTGCATTAATGGCATACACACCTTGGCAGTAACCAACAGCTCTCTAATTGGACTTAAGACCTGCTCAACAAAAGGGACATCAGGCCTGGTACTGGAAACCTCACAAATTACTCTTGGCTAGTGAAGTCGTGGATCTTGGAGGAGAACCTATACCTACTACTTTACTAAATCAGCATAATCCTTACCTACATTCTAAACATTTATTTTTCTGACCACAGGTAAGTCTAGTTCTCACCCTTCATCAAGGAAACTTCTCTCTGCAACAGATGGAGACCATAAAGAAAACCGCAACCCACCAAAAAAGCAGTTACGGAGCTCAGTCCCAATGGATACATCTACAAAACACTCCTGCATCTCAGGATGAGGGAACATTCCAGAAGAGGGGACAGAAAGTCTGTAAGAGCCAGAGGATCAAGGAGCTTGCTGTGAGATTGTGTGTCCTGGGAATGTCAGAAGCTATGCACATAAAATCTCCCCAACATGAATGCCCAAAACGTGAGCTGAACGCTAGATATGCTGAAGCGGACTGGGGAGAGACACAAGGCTTCAATTCCACACAAAGAACCACAGGCAACCAAGGAATACTTAGAGTGAGAAAAATAGTCTTTTCCATGGGAGAGCATGCCAACCGGTTATCCAACACCAAATAGTCATCCCTGAAAACATACATACAAGTAACATTGTACAGACTGAGCAGGTTGTACTTATATATTTGGGAATGTATATCTAAATATATATACATATATGTATATCACTACAATTAATAAAAAAAAGAGGTCAGGAATTTGAAAACGAGCAAGGAACGTATATGGGAGGGCTAGGAGGGAGGAAGTGGAAGGGGGAAATTATGTAATTATATTATGACCTTAAAAAATAAGAGAAATCATTGAAAAAAAATCTCATGGCTGAGGAGAGCATAGGGAAGTACCATTGAATAGGGAAGCTTCTGCTGTTTTGATGAATGGACATGATATGCCTGTCAATCATGCCCCTAAATAGCCATGATTATGTGTGTTGGCTAGTGCTGCTGCCAGCTTTGGTCAGAGGACTTTCGGAGACTCACAACTGGCTGAAGTACAGAGAATGAATGACTATTTAATGTTCAATCACGAAAGGGACATCTATAATACCCCCTCCAAGCCACAGGGAGCATCACCAAGGAAGGGAGAGAAAGAATGTAGGAGCTGAAGAAACGGAGGGAGAGTGGTATGGAATGCTGACTTCTGGGCATGATGTGCCCATGGCACTTGAGCTCATAGCAGCTATGATTACCTGCGTGATACCTGTACAGGATTGGGCCTATTTTTGAAGGGGGAGGGACCTCTCTAGGCCCAACCACTCCTGATGATTTATACAGAAATAACAGTTCCCAGGGCAGGAAGGGACTTTTTTTTTCAGTGTTATAACCCACTTAGTCACTGTTCTATTGCTGTGAAGAGACACTCTCACCACAGCAATCTTATAAAAGGAAGCATTTAACTGGGGCTTCTTTACAGTTTCGGAGGGTTAGTCCAACGTCAGCATGGTGGTATACAGGCAGACATAATGCTGGAGAAGTAGCTGAGAGTTCTACATCCAGACCCCAGCAGGAAGAGAGAAAGACACTGGGCCTGGCTTGGGCTTTGGAAACTTCAAAGCCCACTCCCAGTGGCACACTTCCTCAAACAAACCCACAGTTACTCCACCAAAGCCATACCTCCTAATCCCTTTCAGGTAGTGCCACTCCCTGATGACCAAATATTCAGATATATGAGCCTATGGGGGGGCATTCTTATTCATATGCTCCTATAAACAACCTTGATGAAATTCCCTGGAAAACATACACACACACACACACACACACACACACACACACACACAAATAGAAGCAGGATCCACTGGAAAGAAGAAGGAGGTTAACCGGAGTAGGAAGAGAAAAAGAAAGGGCAACAGTGTGTGTGTGTGTGTGGCGGGGGAGCAAATATGACCGAAATACATTACATTATCTTACCTGTATATAAAAGTGTCATAATGAAACCCATTATAAGTTAACATTATGCAGGACATCTCTGGCTAGTGTGATTCATGGTGTATAATTTGAGATTTCACATTTGTCTGTTCCTTTTATTTTGGTTAGTATCTACAAAAAAGCATAGGCTAACTTTATAACCAGTTTCATTAGAAGCTTAAAAAAAAAAAACTCTATGTTTTTAGCCCAGTCATTTAAAAATCACAAAATCTATTTGAAGGAAATTGCCCAAGATGGTAGAAATGATGAAATATAATGCTATTTACCATAGCTAAAAGATATCCCAGATAGGGTAACAGACACTATGTTCACCACATGAAGAAGAACTTATAATAGCATAGGAACATGCTTACCCCTTTTCTGTTTGCTTTTCATTTGTGAAGCTAAAACAACTGACAGCCACTGTTCCTGGTTTGAAGTTCTGGTGGTCTGACATCAGCATGTCAGCAAGACTGGAGTCTTGGGGTGGAGGAGGGAGAGGAGCTGGGGAGGAGAATCTGCTCCAGACCACATTTCCATCTGCAGATAGCTACTGGCAATTCCTGGCATTGCTTGGTGTGGTGGTGTGAATGCAACTGGCCCCCATAAGCTCATAGGGAGTGGCACTATGAGGAGGTGTAGCCTTGTTGGAGGAAGTGTGTCACTGTGGGGGTGGGGTTTGAGGTCTCCTTTGCTCAAGCTTTGTTCAGTGTGACACTCACTCAGTTCACTTCTCATTGCCTATGGATCAAGAGGTAGGACTCTCAGCTCCTTCTCTAGCACCATCCATGTCTGTCTTGATGATAATGCCTAAGCCTCTGAACTGTAAGCCAGCCCCCATTAAGTGTTTTCCTTTATAAGAGTTACTGAGGTCATGGTGTCTCTTTACAGCAATAGAAACCCTAATGAAGACACTTGGCAATTTGATTTGATCTTCACATTGCATTCTGTCAGCCCTTTTATAAGGACATCAGTTCTGTCAAGTCAGGATTCTCGGTGATGACTAACTTGGCTATCTTCAAAGACTCCATTTATAAAGGAGGTCCCACTTTTAATTACTAGGGATTTTAGAAAGTCAACAGCATTTGTACCAGGCTTTCTCTTTTTGGCCACCAACCAGCTCCCAAATCATGACACAGAGGTTTATTATTTATTAGTTTTGAATGCTCACCCTAGCTTAGGCATGTTTCTGACCAGCTCTTTTAACTTAAATTAACCTGTTTCTCTTTATCTACCTTTTGCCTCAGGGCTTTTTACCTTTCTTACTTCTGTATATCTTACTTTCACTGCCTCTTGTGTCTGTCTGGTTGGTGCCTGCCTGGCTTCTTGCCTCAGGCATGTTGTTCATTCTCTTTCTCCTTCTCCTTCTCCTCCTCCTCCTCCTCCTCCTTCTTCTCTCTCTCTCTCTCTCTCTCTCTCTCTCAATTGTGGGGTTTTCCCTTAATGTACTCATTTTTATTTTATGTGCATTGGTGTTTTACCGTGGGTGTCGGGTCCCCTGGAACTGGAATTTCAGACTGTTGTGAGCTGCCATGTGGGTGCTGTGAACTGAACCCAGGTCCTCCGGAAGAGCAGTCAGTGCTCTTAACCACTGAACCATCTCTTCTCCTTTTCTTGTTATTCTTTTTTTCTCTTCTCTCTTGAGTCCAGATTTCTCCTGTTTATTCTCTCTGCCAGCCAGCCACACCCATCCTTTCTCTGCCTAGCTATTGGCCGTTCAGCTCTTTATTAAACCAATCAGGTGCTTAGGCAGGCAGAGTGAGACAGATGCAGCACATCTTTACATAATTAAACACACATCCTTGCATCATTAAGCAAATGCAGCATGAACAAAGGCAACACACTTTTACATAGTTAAAAGTATTTAATAGTCTACAGCATAAACAAATGTAAACATCTTTGCGTAGTTAAAATAATATTCTACAACAGTCATTGATGGGAGAGGGGACACACAATTCATTACATATTGTGATGTGATTTGCAAATATATATGCATAGACACATAAAATAGGATTTAAAACTATGTAAAACCAAAGCCATAGTTTAAGACGCTCCATTGCAAGGTAAGTGCAAACCATAGACCAAAATGTTAGCAGAGGCCATGTGGGGGAGGAGAATTATGAGTGATTTTCTTTCTTTTTTTTCCCCCTCACATTTTCCACATTGTCTATACAGAAGCTTATTAATAGTTATTCTTCTGAGGTGAGCCTTGCCTAACCTTTCCAGCCCCCTACAAAAAAAGGTCGGTGTCTGGGTGCTAAGCTTTAATCATATACTGTATTTTTCCTCTCAGCTCCAAATGTACTATGGAATTAGCTTCTGGTTAAGGGCTTGGATCGTGCAATGTCAACTGGCTCCCTCTGACAGGGAGCCAACAGGGAGCATGATGGGAAACTGGAAGGCTGGAGGTCATACTTTGAGAGACAGTTTGTAGGATGTAGAGAGGGTGTGCATGGGATGTATGCAAATGTCAGACTGTTTTAATAGGAGACTTAAAACACCTCTGGATTTTGGTACGCACAGGGGTCCTCGAGCCAATTTCCGGGGAGTGCCAAGAGATGACTTTGCTTATGGCCTGTGTTATATAGGTGAGAAAAAAGTCACAGAGAAATGAAGAAACTGTGCCACTCAGACAAAAAGTAGTGGGACCGTCTACCACACTGCTGAAAAGCAGCCTTCTCTATGCACCCTTCCAGTTTCTCAGTAGGTATTATTATTCTAAACTTACAGAGAAGGGGGTAGCTTCAGAGAGAATTACCAATGGCTCAAGACAATGAAAACTAAGGAGGTTGATATATGCACAGTATTTAGCATCATATAAAATGTATTTTAATACAGGAATGTAAAGGGGGGTAAGGAAGGCTTTGTTGTTGTTTTTCGGTTTTTCAAGACAGGGTTTCTCTAGGTAGCCCTGGCTGTCCTGGAACTCACTCTGTAGACCAGGCTGGCCTCTAACTCAGAGATCCACCTGCCTCTACCTCCCAAGTGCTGGGATTAAAGGCGTGTGCCACCACCACCTGGCTAGGAAGGCTTAAAGAGGGATCATGGAATGACCACAAGAGAGTGTCCTGGAGCCACATCCTTCAAGATTAAAGGGTTTTTGCCAGGTAGACAAGTTGAGGGTTGGTGCTCTTCACATGTAAATATAGGAGGCCAGAAGAACATGGTGTCCTCAAAGAACAGAAGCAGCGAGTGATGGAGAATGGGTGGGTGGTGGAGGGATGGGAGAGAGGCAAGTGACCTTCCTGGGAAAAGCATTCATCCTCACCTAGAGACCTTATACTTCATCCTGGAGACCCAGAGACCATGACAGGACACGACCTGCACACAGTGGTCTCGGGACAAGAGGGTGGGCGACAGGGCTGAATAGGGAAGGTCAGGATGGCAGCCTTCCCTTGGCATCTCCAGCCTGCTGCAAATTTGCATGTGACTCTTCTGGGGCAACCTGAAGCTGCTTCCTGCAGATTTAATTCAGTGTCAGCTGCAAAGCTCTATTAACTAAATTGGCCATCAACCTGCGTGTCTGTTCCACATAATGGGGTTTTATACAAAACGAGTTTTTCACTGCGTTAAAAAGTGTCATGTTTGAATCAAAACTTATTCCAACGCTCAAGCTAATGAAAGCCTCGAACGAGAGCTGATCAATGGGTCCTGAGGAGTTTCCATGGAAACAGGAGCAGAGAGGCAGTGCACCTAGGTGATGCTCCAGGGTGCTCATTGGCAGGACCCCTTCCCCCATCTATTTCAGCAGAAGTGCTAAGGGCTGGAGGTGCACTGAGCAGGGACTTGGATCCAGTGTTGCATGCAAGAGGTCCCTGAGCTAACTAAAAGCTCTGAGGGAAACACATTTGCTGGAGCAAGCAGTCAAATGTTACCGGAGGATGCCCTTTCAGCCTGGCCTTGTGGCAAAGACCTATCAACCCAACAAGACCTATAGAACTAGCTACTGAGAAGGCTGAGGCAGGAGGATGGCAAATTTAGAATTTGCCCAGGCTCCAAAGTTAGGTCAATCCCGGGCTGGACAACTCAGTAAGACCCTGTCCCAGAATTAAAAGCCAAAAGGGAGCCTGGGATGCAGCTCAGGGGCAGGGAGCTTGCCTAGCATGCACAAGTCACTGAATTGAATCTCCGGTGCTACCGAAATACAAACAGAAACCCTAAGTATATACAGTTTCGCATTTTTACTGAGCCTTCAAGGTTTCAACTTAAATGCCTCCCACATGCGGCCTGTTCAGTGGGTCCTCGTCTTAACTCATTTCCCACACTAAACTGGAGCCAGAGCAGTGAGAGTTGGCACTAAGCTTTAAGACGGAACCCCACAGCAGGTCTGGGGAGTCACTGCACCAGATTTATTTTGGGCAAAACAACTCCCGAGTAAGTCCTCCAGCCCCCAGAGATTGAGGTGGGAGAAGAGACCGGTTCCTCATCTCTTAACATAAGGTGCAAATGGCCTGCTATAGCAGGACCTAGGAGATTCAAGTTCCAGTCCCCTCATGCAGATGACAGCCTCTTGAGGGTTAGTTTCTCCATCCATGGTCCCAGAATCCTGCTTCTTCTGTCTTGGATAATGTCACTGGGGCAGGCATCTGACAGGACTTGGGCCAGCGTACAGGCAGCCTAGGCGGCAGGGTGACTCGCACCTAGGCTTCAGAGACAGGGGAGGATGTAGCCTGCGGTCTGCCTGGGCATTGATATCATGGTTGAAAGAGGTAGGATGGAGATATATATATCAGAGAAGCTTCAGGTTACCGTCAACACCTGCTCAGACTTATCATTTCCTGCGTCTTGTTCCCGATCTCAACG
>CABHPH010094423.1:0-16903 GCA_902168325.1 Peromyscus nudipes
GTGAGGTTGGATGTGGCTTGTTCTGTTTCTCTGATCTTTCAGCATTCACCCCAAACCTGGCTCCTGAGTGTTTTTATTAATAAGACCTTTTAGTAATTCATCTACAATGAAGTCTTTCCCTTCCCTGGAAGTGGCTCCTGAATGAGCCCATTTCTCTGAACTCTTCATTTCTCCTCTTCATATCCAGTTTCATCATGAAAGTCTTTTCTGTGTCTCTCCCAGAGCAGCATGAAGACTTCCTAGGATAACAGCCATCTTATAAGCTCATGGGAAGTAGTGATTGGGATGGCTGTGGCCCAGTAAACCACAGCATGGATCATGCCTTTTGTTGGGGAATATTATGTTAACTAGGTAAAGATGTGTTACATTCTTTTATGTTGCATTGCATTTGTGTAACTTTGTAAAGCTGTGTTACTTTGCCTTTCTGAAACACCTAATGGGTCTAATAAAGAACTGAACGGCCAATAGTGAGGCAGAAGAGGGACAGGCAGGGCTGCCAGGCAGAGAGTAAGTAGGAGGAGAAATCTAGGCTCAAGAGAAGAAAGAGGAATGAGAAAGGAAGGAGGAGAGAAGGACACAAGGGACCAGTCGCCTAGCCACACAGCCAGCTATGGAGTAAGAAGGAAAGAAATATAAACCCAGAGGTAAAATATAGTTAAAGAGAAACAGGATAATTGAAGTTAAAATAGCTGGCTAGAGTTGGGCGGTGATGGCGCACGCCTTTAATCCCAGCACTCGAGAGGCAGAGCCAGGTGGATTTCTGTGAGTTCAAGGTCAGCCTGGTCTACAGAGCGATCCAGGACAGGCACCAAAACTACACAGAGAAATCCTGTCTCGAAAACAAAAAATAGCTGGCTAGAAACAAGCTAAGCAAGGCCAGGCATTCATAAGTATGAATAAGTCTTTATGTATTTATTTAGGGGTTGGATGCTGGGCCCCCAAAGAGTAAGTTCCAATGTGGGGCCTGAATTTCCACATAGAACCAGAGAAAGCTAAAAAATAAATTAAAAAAGAAAGAAAGAAAGATACAGCTCCTCTAAGAAACTCTGTTGTATAGCAGAGCACTTAAGCAACCTTTTTGCTAAGTAGAAACAACAACAACAAAAAAGTGAAAAACACCTACCACAGTGCAGGGCACTGGCGTTCTAGAGCTGGGGGTTGAATGTAGTTCTGAGTCATCTACATCTGACTGGCCTTGGCTTGGCTTGGCTCTCAAAGATCTGAGAAACAGGTGGAGCCAGTCACCAAAACAGTGGCAGAGGCCCTAGCCATACCACTTGGCAGTTTAAAGGCTCGGCTCATGTGGTTAAAAGAAAAAAAAAAAAAAAACTAAAGATATACAAAAAAAAAAAAGGTCCAGATGGGGGGGGGGGGGACTCTAAACAGGTTCCAATGTGTTAAAAATATGTAAAGGCTTAGGAAAGAAAAGAGAAAAGATATAGTTATAGAAAAAAAATTTTAAAAATAATAAAGTCTTTAAAGAGAGAAGTAAAGTAATAAAAATAGAAGCCACATAAAATGAAAAATACACAGGGAGTCTGATCCTGTATGGTATCATGTTATCTTTGAAGTTTTTGATTGTTAATAAGCAAACAACAGCTGCTAAGAGACATAGGATTGAAAGAGGGACTGATGACATACACCAGCCAGATACTTTAAGACTGCCTTAACTTGCCTGGACTGAGTCCACCAGGTTGATCTCAATCCTCGGGGGAGTCTTTGCCCTGGAGGAGATAGAAATGGGAGGTGGGCTGGGGGGAGGGGGGCGGGGCGGGAAGGGGGAGAACGGGGGAATCTATGGCTGATGTGTAAAGTTGAATTATATTGTAAAATAAAATAAAATAAATTCAAAAAAAGAAAACATAAAAAAATTATTGTATCAATTTCATACAGTACATATATAAACAGTGCTATAATTAGTTTATGGCATATATTTTAACGAAAGTAATATATGCAATCATTGTATTTAAAGTATGATACATTTTGCATAGCTCAATATTTGCAAAATAATTTGTGAAATGCAGTGGTAAAAAGTCAGGTATAGTTAGGATGAATGTCTGTAGACAAATTTGACTGGGTAAAGAAATGAACAAAAGCAAGAACAGCAGTATGAAAATGCCCTAATGGAGACTAGGTTGCATAAATCAATAATTTACAATGGAATATCCAGAGAGGAATGAATATACCAGAAGCATCTCAGACAACTGATACAGACTCAAAGATTCAGTTTATGTCAGAGCTGCCTGAAGTAGCCATGGGTATGCATTCTGTGACTCTGTATTTTACCTTCCCTGGTTCCCCTAAACATAGTCAATTTATAATCATTATTTTAAGTAAATTACTCCATTTTATCCAGTTTGTAATCCATGTCTGTATACTAGTTATTGAGAGTTTACTAAAGAATACTGTTTTCCATACTCAAGTCCAAATGTACCTTTGGTATTTCTCACAATTCCAAGTCAATATTTTTTAATCTTTTCAGGCCTCTCTGTGAATTTTGATCCTTTCTCTTGCTTTCATTATACAAACTTTATGGGAATATAGTTCTCTGTGAATTCCCACTGGGAAGAAGGGGTAACTGCTTGAATCCATCCTTTTTTTTCATAGCTAGTCTCACATAGCTCAACCTTCAATTTACCTGAGCACTGTGGGAAAGTCACAGGGTAGTGACACTTCTCATCTTCCAAACAGTTTTCAGAAATGCCACTTAAAGAAGAGACTAAGTCCCTGGGAGATTGTTCTCACTTCCAGCTTTTTCATCAGAGGCTGTGGTCTTGAGAAATAGAATTGAAACTCTCTTAACCCATTTCAGATCACACAACAGCCAGAGAAGATTATCCTCAGTGTTTTCTCATACCTAGAAATCTGTGATTGTTCCCATAATGTTATATTTAAATTTTTATGTTAAGAAAAATTATTTGAAATAAATCAATTGAACTAATTGGCCATGGGGGAAAAAAAACAAAAACAAAACAAAACAAAAAGAATGCCTTAACTTTAAAATGGAACTCAAAAATGCATTGCTTTGGGGAAGAGGTTATGCTTTTGTTCCCACAGGAAATGAGAGGCTATTGATTCCTTCAGAGTTGATATGGATTAGGTTTGATCTGGGGAGACCTCATGAATCTTGACAGGTGATAGATATCAACAAAGGTTACTGCCGGTCTTCCCAGGACTTGGCTGTTATCTCAATTTTCTCAGGGACTGCTAAACATGCCTTTACCCACAGACAACAGGAAGCAGTCTAGAGAAGACTCTGTCCACATTCCCAAGAGATGGGGTGGGTGGTTGTTGATTATTTAGTGGGTTATGAATGTTTGTTATCATTTAGGGGGATATAGGAATATAGGGTAAAAAGACAACTATTAATCTCAGATATTTTGCATTGGCATGGATTTTAGCATATTGATACAAATTTAAAATTATTTTTGTTATACTGAATGCATGTTTCTACTCTTGTTTGGGGTATTGTGCTTATTCAGCTCATTTAAAAATGCAATGTAAAATCAAGAAATGAGGCTAGTAGTTAATCTACAATAATCAAACTTGTAGTCACAATAGATATGTTTTCAAGGTTAAACAGGTATGTTTTAGACTGATAGATGATTTTCAAACACTTCAAAGACCTACAGAATGGCATTTAAGATGTTTAATAACCTAAGTTTTTTTTTTCTTGACAGTGAGACACATCTGTTTCTGGCAGCACCAATTTACTTCATAAAAGGATGATGGGCACCAAAGAAACTCCATAAGGAAGGAGTTTGCTTTCAATGTGGCAAGGCTAGCCATTTGGGCAAGAAAATGTTCTTGCCTTGCCTGCTGACAGTATGCTGTATAGACTGGACAAGCGAGACGCAGGAAAAGGACTGTTGAACTTTGCCAAGACAAAGCAGGACAGTCTTTCAAAATTCCTGCTTCATAGAAAAGTCTGCCAGATATTCTAAGCCTGTAGGCTGAAGATGGATGCCCCAACATTGCAGAGGAACTTTGGTGACTGTCTAGGCAACCAGATGTCTCTGTTGATAGGTAATATATCTTTCTGAGTCTTTGATGGAGTTAAAGACTAAATAGTTAGAGTTATAGTTTTCCTTAGTTATGATAGAAAGTATATTAGATATAAAACTTTAGAATCACTAAGATAAGAGAGGTAATGGAATATTTTCTCTGAAGTTGCTAAATACAAATGGATTGAATACTGTAAATGTAACACTTACTTGATAACTATTTTTGTTGTATATAGTCTTACTGTGTTTAAGTTAAAACTCTTTCTTTTAGGGCTGGAGAGATGGCTCAGAGGTTAAGAGCACTGACTGCTCTCCTGGAGGTCCTGAGTTCAATTCCCAGCAACCACATGGTGGCTCACAACCATCTGTAATGAGATCTGGTGCCCTCTTCTGGTCTACAGGCATACATGCAGGCAGAACACTGTACACATAATAAATAAATAAATCTTTAAAAAAAAACCCAACTCTTTCTTTTAGACAAAAAGGGGGAAATGTGGAATATTACTTTAAGATGTGTTTATGCTGTGGAATATTAATGATACAAAGATATATTGCATTTTTTAACTCTGTAAAGCTGTGTTACTTTGCCTGCCTAAAACACCTAATTGGTCTAATAAAGAGCAGAATGGCCAATAGCTAGGCAGGAGAGGGTAACAGGGGCTGCCAGGCAGAGAGAATGACTAGGAGGAGAGATCTAGTCTCGAGAGAAGAGCAAGAAAAGGAGGAGGAGAGGAGGACGCCAGGGGCCAGTCACCCACTCACACAGCCAGCCGCAGAGTGAGAAGGGAAGAAAGATACATAGAATAAAGAAAGGTAAAAGACCAGAGGCAAAAAGTAGTTAAAGAGAAACGGGATAATTTAGGTTAGAAAAGCTGGCTAGAAACAAGCCAAGCTAAGGCTGGGCATTCATAAGTAAGAATAAGTCTCTGAGTATTTATTTGGGAGCTTGGTGGCAGGCACCCAAAGAGTTTAAAACAAAAACAAACAAACAAAAAAACCTTTGGTTTTTGCATTGACAAGGATTACTTCTACAGAGCAGGTCTCCCACAAGTCTTGTGTTTTAACTGGCTGAATGATTACAGCAACACGGTGAGAAAAAAGATGTCAGTACGGGGAGGTTGGGAGTGAGTAAAGCTAGTACTGAAATCTGGGATCAGATCACTGTAAAGAATAAAAAATCAAGATGTTATCAAAACTTTCTAAATCCCAAAGCCATGATGTAGAAATCCTGAAGTTCAGACAGAAAGTCAATTAAATATATGACTGAAAGGAACAAATAGCAAAAACGTCTTTCCTTTGTTTCTAACCTTATTGATCTATAAAAAGAAAAAAGCGTCAACTAAGTAATTTTATTTAAAATTTCTGTGCTTTTGAAGTAGAATTTTTTAACAAAAAAAAAGTGGCTATAAATTTTCTTAGAAACTAGAAAAGGTTAATAGGCTGGGTGGTGGTGGCACATGCCTTTAATTCCAGCACTCGGAGGCAGAGGCAGGTGGATCTCTGTGAGTTTGAGGCCAGCCTGGTCTACAGAGCAAGTTCCAGGAAAGGCACCAAAAATCAAAAGGAAAAACCTTTGTTTTAAAAAAAAAAAAAAAAAGATTTTACTTGTCTGAAGCTGGGCCCTAGAGTCTCTTTGATTTTCATTTGTTTGTAGTATGTTTGTGCATATGATGTGTGAGGCATCATAGGTGTGCTGTAACAAATGTGGAATTCAGAGGACTTGGTGGCATTAGTACTCTTTCCATTGGGTTCCGAGGATCAAACTCAAGTCAAAAGGCTTGTGTGACAAGGACCTTTACCTTCTGAGCAGTTCTTCAGCTCCTGAAAACCTTTTTGGTTTTACTGAGACAAGGTCCCACACTGTAGCTCTGATTGGCCTAAAACTCAGTCTAAAGCTCAGGCTGGCCTCAAGGGGGAATGCTTAATTTAAATAGTGTTTTAGAAGCCATAAGAAAGTTTCCACATTATCTCGGTGCATCTTACAACAACACTATGAACTAGTCATCTGGGACAAGCCTGTGTTTTGAATCCCTTGATGGCCTTCACCTCCAGACAATCACACCTTCATCTCTCTAGTGGCAAGATTGAGGTTCTAGGACTGCACTACCACCCAGCTCTGGATTCTTTGTCAAATAGGGTAAGGTTAGACTAAAAGGATTTGCTCGAGGTCACTCTTCAGGTAAATGGCAGAGCCCATTCTTAAACCCAGGGCTGCTGACCCCAAGCCCAGGGTCTCTGTCACACTACAAGCTTAGTTAAGTGCATAGGAAAGTCACTGACTGAGCGGCAGTCAAGCTTTACAGAGGGGCTTCCTGACTTGCAAAGCCTTGCACACGGATCATAACCATGTGGTCACCTCACCTGACAGACAAGCACCAATCACACCAAAAGACGGACCCTATGGTAATTTCATCACATGTCTCAAGCTTATTTCAACTTTTTTTTATGATGACTGAGGGGACCCTGAAGGTGTTCAGGCAGGAAGCATGCCAGTCGAGAGATGAGAAAGAAAATTCAGTGCAGATGGACTTTGTCAACCTGGATCAGACTTCAGGGAGTCTGTTACCAGGTGGTGCATTATCAGCATATTTAAAACACAGTGCAATCTGGGGGGGAGTTTCCAGGCAACAATCATTCCCATTCCAGGAACACAATAAAGTTTAAGGTGTGACTGATCAGAAACTCCTTTACAGAGTGCACGTGACCACGAGGGCAGGTTCTATAGCTAAAGATAAAGGGCTAGGGAAGGAGTGTCTGGGATAAACATTCTGGGGACTTGAGTGAGTGTGCCTCTACAGCAGAAGGTGGGTGAGGTCTACAGATAGCAAAAAGCTCACCAGGTCATTAACAATATCAACTTCCAGCCTTCTGGACTGGAAAACAGAAATTTTATCTCCCCCATGGAGGAGAGGCCCCTGCATGTTTAACATTCCTGGTTCCCTAGTGCTCGATGACCTTTGTGCCCCCAACAGATGACAACTTTGAATCAACATAATTCCCATATTGAAAAACTATTAGTTGAAGTCAAAAGAAACACTGTATTGAAAATTACAGAAGTATATGCCATAAGTTGGACATTATATTACTAACAACAAATAAAGAATGATCTTAGAAGCGTGGGCCAAGTCACAAAGATGATAAACAAAACCAGGTGATTAGGAGAGAAAACCTAGACGGAGGGTGCAGAGTATTTCTAAGAGGGGGTGGATGGGAAACCACAAGTGCCAGGCAGTTGGGACAGAAGGGCCTTCTATGGAAGATAAAATATTAACTATTTGGAGAGATCACAATAGGTCAAAGACCTTAGAAAATGATCATCACCAGGGGGTCCTGCTCCAGGTACATGATCAAAATGACTAGAAAACTAACTGCATCTTTCAATAAGATGGACGTACATTTTGGAAACCAAACAGTACAGTGTCAAGCCATAGTGACATACACTACTTTGTGTGCTAATGTAATGGTAGAAGAGAATAGCATTGAAAGTAAAATAAGAAACCAGGACAAGAGTTGCAAAGAAAGGGATGGAATGGTCGGAGAGCACATTACGTCACTTGAGTTGGCTGGTCAGAAGCAGATTTCCGGTTTGATGTGAAACGTACTCTAATGCCAACTGGAAGAAAGCTCATAAGGACACTTACCCTGATCCAAAGGAGCGAGCTTAAGAAGCCCAAGAGGGAGAAGGACTTAAGTATGGGTAAGAGGAAACAACTTGGTGATGATAGACTCGTTTCAGATGTGATCTCAGCACAGCGGAGTCCAGAACTGTTCAGAAGCCTGAAGAGACAAACCATTAAATGCAAACCAACAATGTTTAACTGAGCTGCTATTTGTTCTTGCTCTTTTGGGGAGCCCACCACCCAGCTCCCAAATAAATCACACACAGAGGTTTATTCTTAATTATGAATGCCCGACCTCAGCTTGACTTAGTTTCTTGCCAGCTTTCCTTAATTTATCCCATCCACCTTTTGCCTCTGGGCTTTTCCTGTTCTCTTATTTCTGTAAATCTTACTCTTACTCTGTGGCTTGCTGCTTGTGTAGCTGGGTGGCTGGCCCCTGATGTCCTCCTCCTCTGGCTCCTCCTTTTCAATTCCCTATTCTCACATTTCTCTTATTTATCCTCTCTGCCTTCCACACCTGCCTATTTCTCTCTCCTGCCTCACTATTGGCTGTTCAGTTCTTTAATAGACCATCAGGTGTTTTAGACAGACACAGTAACACAGCTTCACAGAGTTAAACAAATGCAGCATAAACAAAAGTAACACACCTTAAAATAATATTCTACAACACTGGGCTCATATTGCAAGAATTCTAAAGAAGAAAAGGAAGATAGAGGGAGGGAGGGAGGGAGGGAGGGAAGAAGGGAAAGAGAGAGGAGGGTCAGATAATTAAAAAATGGTGAAATCTTGAGCAAACTACTAGGGGGAGATTATGGGATATCCAGTCAGGTGACTGTGTACAAACAGAAAGATGGTCTCTGTGATGTTGAGATTCAGAACGTAAACTTGAAGCTAAAATACTTGAGAGTTTACTCGAGGAATTAAAAGAAAAATTCAAATAAAAGAATCAAAATAAAAACACTAAAAAAAAACTCGAATTGAGCATTGAACTAATTGTGTAGTGTGTGTGTGTGTGTGTGTGTGTGTGTGTGTGTGTGTAGTGTATGCATGCACTAAAGTCAGGTGCCTTCTGGTTCCCTCAATTACAAACAGCATGAAGAGTGGGACCATGAATCCAGGGACAGAGCCAAGAATTGTAGAGGACAGCTTCAGGAAGTCAGAATCCTCATCCAGGCAACATGTGACTGGCTGGGTTTCAAAACTCTGCCTGCTTTTTCTCTATGGGAGTCTCCTATCTCCTACGTTTGCCCTGCCATTGTGTGCTGTGTATGAGAGGGAGCGGAAGGGAGATGAATACAGTTCATGGGTCTTTAGGGAGAGGGAAACAGTGCATACCCATAGAGCCTCACAAGAGGTGCAGATCATCTGGACTGGATTCAGGATATGGTGGGGAGGAGGGTGACCCTTAGGGAGGGGATGAGTGAGTGCTACAGCTGAAGAGGAATGTAGTTCTGACAGGAAGGTGTCTAGACAGTGGCTGGGGGTCGTAAGGAAGAAATCACACAGGAGAGTAAAGCTGAAAGTCACAATCCTGTTGCTCAAATCGTCTCCTATTATATCAATGATGCTGAGACAAGCCCAGCTTTTCAAAGTGAGCCTTGTAACAGGACTGATTACTTGAAAACTTTGGTAGTTTGAAGACTGAGTAAACATGGAATTGGAGCAAGACTCGTGTGTATAGGGAGCACAGGCTGATGAACTTGGTGGGAAGCCGGACCTTACACAAGCCCTCACTGCTCATGTTACCCAGATTCATCAAAACCCTGGGGACTGCCAGCCACATATATTACTGCCATGTGCTTCTCCTAAGACTAACCTTTTAATATGCCGGCTATATTCCTTTGTTAAAACTGTTAAAATATGTATTGATCCAGAGATCAAGAAATAGTCAAATAAAGTAAATTATTCTCTGAGGACCTAAGATATTTTGCAGTACTTCTAACAGGTTGGTTTAGCTTTTTTTTTTTTTTTTAAATCACCCTTATTTTCTCTAAGAATTTGTCAGCGTTAATTTATTTCTATACATTATAAGTCGACACACAAACAAGATGGATAACTAAAATGAGATTTAATAAATACAATTTTATATGAAAATATAGTGCTAAATCAATTATTTTAAATGTGTATGCATATGAATAGACAATGCAGCCATCTAGAACTTAAGCTGTCCCACTGCAGTGTCTTCTAGCTCTCCTCTGTCCGAGCCGGTCCTCCTAAACCCCACCCCACACACTGATAAAGGTCTCGGGGATTTAGTCACTCTATCTGCCAGAACCTCCGCACTCTGTGCCAACACCAACACATGTGTTCTTTCATTGCCGCCCTCTTTACGCTAGCGTGTGTCACGTGCCTTGTCTTCAGAGGAACTTGACCAGCTCCAGGAGTGATCTCCACAGAAAGCGATGGCCTCCACCATGACAGTCTCAGACATACGTTGTACTTGTTGGTCCTCACACTCCGCTCCTACTCACCACACCTCTGGTCCCCTCTGCTGGTCCCCTTCCTTTCTGCAGTAGCCCATCCCACTTTCATGTCTGACCCTGACCTTGGAAGTTCTCCTGGATCTTTGCATCTGCTTCATCTAGTCCTCAGTGGAGGAAACAGCATCAACTTTGCCTGTTTGGTGCTTTCCTGACTTCTCTTCATCTACTCTAGCCCAGACACCACTGTGAAACACTTCAAACAATTCTGACTATGTACTACAGAGTAACCAGAAAATTAATGATGATTTCAAAAGCAAACTAATCTGGTTTTGCATCCTTAATTGCAAAAGAAAAAATGCATCAGAAAAGGTGTAACTGAAGAATCCAGGAAGAAGACACAGGGGCCTTATTCAAATCGGTCCCTGAGATGCTGGAGTAAAGGGGACTGATTTGGAAAACATTAGGGAGCATATTGTATAGGAAACTCACTATGGGGGTGAGGAGAACGGAGGAGTCATGAGTAGTGGAAGTTCGTGGAGACTGAACTTCAGAGAGAAATGTGGGCGCGGAGACACAGATTTCAGGGCGCTATGTGAAAGACATGAAATTAGCTCAAGGTTAAAAGAAGTCTATAGAGTGGTAAGAGTAAGGTCTATTAGTTCTAGATAGATATCCTAATTCATGAAGCATGAAATGCCTCCCAAGATAGCTAAGCACTCTGAAACACAGGGAAATCTGAATGTGAAACTGTGGAGCTCAAAGAGGTGATGCTCTCCTACCCAAGCCCATTAGCTGCTGTCTGAGCTCTGGTTCTATTGCTGTGAGGAGACACCATGACCACGGCAACTCTTAGAAAGGAAAACATTTAATTAGGCCTGGCTTACAGTTCAGAGGTTTAGTCCATTATCATCATGGTGAGAAGCATGTCAGCATGTAGACAGACATGGTGCTGGAGAGGTGGTAGAGAGTTCTGCATCTGGATCAGCAGAAGGAGACTGTGCCACACTGAGCACAGCTTGAGCACAGGAGACCTCAAAGCCCTCCCCCACGGTGACACACCTCCTCCAACAAGGCCACACCTCCTAACAGTGCCTGTGACCAAGCACTCAACCACATGAGTCTATGGGAACCATTCCTAGTCAGACCACCACAGTTGCCAACTCACCAATAGAAGAAATAAGACACATTCACTTTTTGAAACATCTGATTTCACAATTGTGCTGCTAATTTGATATCTATATACACATCAGGTAGACCAGAGATTTGGATCTGAAGTTTCAACGTATTTAAAATATCTTGGGAACAACAAAAAGATAAATACTTCAAGAGAGAGATACTGAAAGGACCAGAGTAGCAGAGGACATCATCAAGACCATGCTCTCAGCACAAAGGAGATTTGTTTGCCTCAGAGGAACAAAGGGCAGGAATAAGAGACAAAGACGGGAGACAGAGGGAGAAGCAGAAGGGAACAAGGGAGCGGGATATTTGCCCCAGAGGGATGAAGGGCGGCCTCTGGATAGAGAGGAGACAGAGTGACCCATAGGCGAATGGCAGTTTATAAGAAACCTGTGTTAGGATGAGTTGTTTTGATTAGGAATGTTAATTAGGTTATCCAAAAAGGGGCTTTTGATTGCTGGACTACAATACTTGGTAGTCAGCCTCAGGAGGAGGAAGTGGACAAATAAGGGACCAGGCCTTGGTGGCTAGCTTTAGGAATGTAATCTAATGGATTTTAGAGAATGGGGGAAGGGCAGGGCCTGCCAGAACCATGTTTGCCATGCCTGGGCCTGCTGCAGCCCTCAGGTACTTAATCTGATTTAAACTTATACAATGCACAAATACATGGAAATATCACATAGTATCTTACAAATAAATATGTTTCTATGTATCAGTTTAAAAATACATAATGAGAGCTATGTCATTGGGATGCTGCTCTGGGCTTCACTGTTTCTAGAGCCCTTGTAATCTCTAAATTCAGGAGAGATACACAGACAGGCAGAGTTCATTGGAAAGCAGGGGAAACACTCTGAAGGGCTGGGGGTGGGCAATGATCAGCATGTGTTGGCTCCACTTTTCTATCCCTGTGTGGAAAACAGAAAGCTGCCTGTCAAGCTGTGGTAGCCCGGGCTCTCTGGGGTGACACACTGGTGGGAAAGGCCATTCTAGTGTCTCCCTCATGGACACTCACTGATTTCCATTGCAGATTATTTTGCCCAGAAGAATTAAGTCCTTTGCCTACATGACCAGCAATTCAAAAACAAGAGAGTTCAAATTAATAATGTTTTACTCCAGTCTTTCTTCAGAGTCTTTTAGTCTGAGGCACCCTTGCCTCACCTAATTTGTAATGGAAATGAAAGAGTCTGAGAAGTCACAACTTAGATTCTGACCTGGTAAATTAACTTCATTTAAATAACTCTAACGACAAGAAAGAGCAGACCTTCTTGCTTAGAGGGTGAAAAGAATCACAATTTGAAATGTCATTTGCCTGGGGCAGGCACATCACATCAAGTTGTATTTAAAGATAGCTCCACACTGAATTATAATGGAAAAGTCACAGAAGTCACCCCATCCACACTAGAAAGGGAGAAGAGCTTCAGCTCTGCTTAACCCTGGAGAAATGTAACAGTCCACTCCTTTTACCTTTACGTAACAGATTTCCCCTGGAGAATCAAAAAACTAAAGTTTTCCGATGACTAATACAATATGGTATACTTTTTATATAAGACTAGGTTAATGTGATAAGAATAAGAATTTTTAAATATCTAGTTATTGTGGTTGGCAATGATGATTTTTAGTTAATAATTATCTAAAAGAGGCCAGATAAAAGCTTTTGTACTGGAAAGTATCAAGTGTGCTAACAAGAAAGACATCCAGAAAAAAATCATTTTCAAAGAATTCTTGCAGGGTCTATGTGGATATTCATGGCCTGTATTGCCACCAAGGGCCATGTGGACATCAGGAGTCTGGGTCACCACCTAGGGCCATCTTGGTGCCCAAGGGCTGAGCATCTTCTGGGCCATATAGATCTGAGTGGGCTGCACTACCACCCGGGGCCATGGTGTTGCCTGGGCCTGGGCTGCTGCCGGGGATCATGTCTGGGTCCATGGCCATGCCACAACAGAGGTCTGTAGTAAGGTCCATGGCTCCTGTTGCCACCAAAAACAGGATAAAGCTGCACAAAGTTAGACCTGCCCCTCACCGGCTGTAGCACTAGGGAGAAGTGGTCCTGCCCCTCACCAGCTGCAGCACTCAGGAGAGCAGGCCCTGCACCTCACCTGGGCAGCATGGTAGAGTTGGCTCTGTTGATGTGGATGTAGGTGAACTGGCCCTGAAGTCATGAGCGTGGGAAAGCTGGCCCCACTGTCTGTCATACGGTGGCAGGGATGAGGGAGGGACGTCCCCCTCATCCCTCGCCCCTCATCCTTTGCCACCTATGGCAAGGAGAAAAGGCCGGCCCTGGGGTCACAAGAGTAGGAGAGCTGACCCTGCCCCTCACTGGCTGCAGCACTTGGAAGAGTGGCCCTGTACCCCACACGGGCAACACAGTAGAGCTGACCCTGTTGACTGGGGGTGCAGGTGATTCAACCCCAGGAAAGTTCATGGGAGAGCTGGGCCCACTCCTCATCTGCTATATGGTGGAGTGGGCAAGGGAGAGAAGACCTCCCCTTCCTCCAACCCTCACCATCTGTGGTGGTGAAAGAGTTGGCCCTGGGGTCATAAGAGTGGGAGAATGGGCTTGGCACCTTGCCTGGGCAGCACAGTAGAGCTGAGCCTCTCAGCAGAGGCACAGGTGAGCAGGTCCGGAAGGTGTGAGAGCCAGAGAGCTGCCCCCCACCCCCCCACTCCCTCCCACCTCCCCACCCTTGTAGTGGCATGGGTGAGGGAAAGATGCCTGTGGTGATATATTGTGCACCCTAATAAACTTGCCTGAGGATCACAGGGCAGAGCCAGCCACTAGATTAGACACAGAGCACAGGCAGTGGTGGCACACACCTTTAATCCTAGCACTTGGGATCTCATGCCTTTGCTTGGGAAGCACACATGCCTTTAATCTCAGGAAGTAATATGTCAGGGCGGAGAAAGGTATATAAGGCAGGAGGAAACAGGAAATCACTTTCTTTAGGCTGAAGATTTTGTAGAGGTAAGAACTAGTGGCTGGCTGTTCTGCTTCTCTGATCTTTCAGCTTTCACCCTAATATCTGCCTCTGAGGTTTTTTTTTTTTTAATTAAAAGACCATCTAAGATTCAAACAACAGATGCTCTTCCTCCCTTGCCCCTTGGCAGGCAGGAGAGCTGGTCCCCAGTCATGAGAGCAGGAGGGTTGGTCCTGCCCTTCACAGGCTGTAGCGCATGGGAGAGCAGACCCTGCATCTCCCCTGGGGAGCACACTAGAGCTGACCCTGTTGGCAGGGGCACAGAAGCTCGTCCTGTTGTACATGAGAGGAGGAGAATGGCACCTCCTCCCTCCCTCGTGTGCCATGTAGTGGTGGGTGGGGAAATCTGCCCCCCTTGCCAACTGTGGCAGTTGGGAGAGCAGGTCTTGGGGGCACGAGGACGGAACAACTGGCCCTGTCCTTCACCAACTGTAGCAACTGGAGAATGGACAAAGCAGTAGAGCTGGTCCTGGTGGTTTGAGTGTGGGAGAGCTGCACCTGAGGGCTGAGAGCAGGAGCACCGGCCTTGTCCCTTGCTGCCTGCTGCACTGGGTGAGCTAGTGAGGCAGTGCTGGAGCGCTCACCCTGGTGCTAACAATGAGGGAAAGCTGGTGAGCTAACAACCCAGCTACCACCCAGGCCCAGAACCAGGACTACGAGGTAGCCCACACCAACATCCACCTCATCTACGAACTGCTGGAGCATGTGAAAGGGCTGGATCTGCAGATCCAAAGCTACAGGATCCCATGACACAAGGCAACAGGATACCCAGGAGTCCCAGTGAGGGCCCAGTATCAACAGTGTAGCAGAAACCAGAGGCCTCGAGCCAGACCAATGATCCATTGCAAAGAATACTTCCAAGTAAAGATGTATGGACCAGGGGGTGTACTGTGTGACACACTGGGCCATACCACAGCTTCCACACTGAGATTTTTGTTTTGTTTAGTTTGGGGGTTTTGGTGTTTTTTGTTTTGTTTTGTTTTTTTGGGATATACTTTTAAGTTTTGTGGGTTTTTTTTGAGGGGGGAATCACAGGGGCAGAGGGCGGAGGTGAGGGGATAGGGAGATAAGTGGGTTCAGATGCATGATGTGAAATCCACAAATCAATAAAAAGTTAAAAAGTGAAAGAGTTCTCTCCCACTTCTGGTGGGTCCAGCTAAAATTCTCCAGCTAGGTGAATCATACCTTCTTGTTACACATTCTTTGTAACATTACCGGGACTGAGGGCATGCCATCTGGAGGCCGGTGAGTTCCAGGTTCAGCAAGAGAGAAGTTGCCTCGAAAACTAAGGTGGAAAGTGGTAGAGGAAGGTGCTGATGCCAACCTCTGGCTGGACACACATGCACAGACAGGTGGGCACACAAGGACACATACATACAGCACACACAGGAGGTTTTTAACTAAGTCTCTATTGGTCCATGTTAGCAATGAAGACTCGGAGCCAGATGCTGGGTGGAAACCTGCTGATCAGAGAGGCAGAGAAAGCACCCAGCTACTTCCTCCTCCACCATCCTCTCAGAAAGAGAACTTTCTCCTACGCATCTCAAAGCAAACTCCAACCAGATGCCCCTCCCTTCTACTTCCCCTGTCTCTCTCCATCCTCCTGACTTCCTCTTACTCTCTTTTTTTTTCTTGTTCACTTCCTGTCAACCGGTTGCTTGCTCCACCTCTTAACCTATGGTTGACTTTATTTAATCCTGTTTACAATATTCAAGCAGAAAGCTCTTGGATTAAAGGTGTGTGCTAGGGCTGAGCCACACCACAACTAGAAACAGGTTTTTCCAGTAAATAACTCAATCTCGTGGTTCACGGTGTGAACAAATATCCTGCAACAGGACCATCATATCACATCAGTGGGCCACTGGGTAAAAACTCACTGAACGTAATCAATAGATTAAATTTATATTTAAATATATACATATTATACATTTGTAAATAAATTAATTAAATCATAATCAATATATAAATAAATATTAGATAGATTTATTGATTGATTGAAGTTAGTACACGTTCCTGATGCAAATACTTCATTAAGTAGGCCTAGCCACGATCTCACTCAATAACGAAACAGAGCGTTAGCAGAGGTCTCATCCTTGCCTCTCTCCACTGACAGGCCATGGCTACCTGCAGCACCAAGTGAAGGACTTAAACTTCTTCCAGGTCAGCAGGAGATGGTGCCAAGACCACATGTGCCACAGGAGAGGAAGATGACTTCAGAAGGAAATGGCCACTGGTATACTAGGCTTGGGGGGTGGGGGACCACCACCAACCAGCTCCCACATCATGACATAGAGACTTAATATTAGTTTTGAATGCTTAGCCTTATCTTATGCTTGTTTCTAGCTAGCTCTTATAACTTAACCTGTTTCTCTTCATCTACGTTTTGCCTCAGGGCTTTATACCTTTTTTCCTTCTGTACATCTCACTTTCACGCTTCTCATGTGTGGCTGGTGGCTGCCTGGCTTCTGGCCCCAGGCACATCTCTCTCTTTCTCCCTTGCTCCTCTCTCTTCTTCTCTTCTTGTTCTTTTGAGGCCAGATTTCTCCTCCTATTTATTCTCTCTGCCTGACAGCCTTGCCTATCCCTCTCCTGCCCTGCTATTGGCTGTTCAGATTTTTATTAGACCAATCAGGTGCCTTAGGCAAGTAAGATGAAACCAATGCAACACATCTTTACATAGTTAAACAAATGCAGCATAAACA
>CABHPH010094423.1:21825-54448 GCA_902168325.1 Peromyscus nudipes
AGTTGAGTACCTATGTCATCAGCCTCAACTAGTTGAGTACCTATGTCATCAGCCTCAACTAGTTGAGTACCTATGTCATCAGCCTCAACTACAAAAGAACCTGGGAGGATGGAACTTGTGAGAATTGAGGGTGGGCAGTACCTACACAGAACTCAAGAGCTGTCCCTGACTAGGTTCCCATAACTAAGTACTATTAACATGCAGTGTCATGTATCAGGGTGCTTCTCACACCTGAGAGACACACAGCGTAGATTGAGCGGAATTCTTGGAAAGTCAAATGCATTTTCTCTTAGCTCTCCTGCACACCATTGCTGTCCTTCAGGTCTTTCAAATGTCACCAACTACACAAACTGCCTCAGTTTTCTGACCCATGCTGATGACAGCCTGCAAGTATTGTGATGTCACCCAGCACTGCCTTTCTGTGGCTGCTCTGAAGGGTGTGTGTGTGTGTGGAGTAGAGCCTACCACATTATCAAAATATGTAACTGAAGGATCACAGTATGATTGCCCGTGGTTCCCTTTCTACCCTTAAGAAGCAATGAATAACTCTTCTAAATTATGCCGTAAGACTTCTTTTCCAAGAGGCAATATATTCTGCAACCTCATTGACAAGATAGTCAAGAGGCCCTCTTTGCAGTTTCTGGGTCAGTGGGGGTACCACTGCTATGAACCCAGGATTTACAGAACACTGGCAAAAATTCTGAGGTATGTTGACTTGGACGGCTTTGACATACTCCTCACTGACTATATTGCATTTGTGGAAAAGTCAGGACACCGTTTTGAACTCAATTTCAATCTCGAATTTACTGAAATTTGTGTGAATACCATTCTGTACTGGGTTTTCGCCAGAAAAGGTAATCCTGACTTTGTGGAACTGCTTCTCAAGAAGACGAAGGACTATGTCCAAGATAGAAGCTGCAGTCTGGCGCTGATATGGAGGTAATCCTCTTATGCTTTGTTGAGAGAGAGAAGTGTGTCTCGAGGGAGTACTTTCTTAGACTAGCTTTCATGGTGGGGATGTGTCACTGGCTTCATTATGGATTCTGAATTTTACCTGTATTATGTACTATCAAGTCAAAGGGGTTCTGCTCAAGTAAGGAGATGTTAGCAAGTGTATTAAAAATCCCTTAAAAAGAAACAGACCTTGCCTTATGACTTATGGTCGCTTCTTTTGGTGCTACTGAGATTGCACACTTGGAGTGCATGCATACAGGTCACTCCCTCAAATACAACTCAGAATATACTCATCACCTCGTGGTCAACAGTCAACACAAGAGCTCCCTGTCTCTGTCAGATGGTAGTAAATTTGATTTCAAATCAAAACTGAGCTCAATGGAAACCATGTTCCTTACAGGCCGTTTTTACAGCCTAAACCTGTCAATCTATCTGACAATTTAAGGAAAGCGAAAGCCCCAGGTGACTTTCTGGTAGCTCAAGAGTTTGATCAACAGTCAATTAATTCCCTGGCTTCGGGTATTAGCCTGATTAGAACAGTTGTGCATTGGCTTCTTCATTCAATAAAATATTCTGTATGCACAGTGACAGGAGGTGGGCAGTGAAGCACAAGACTCAGGTCAGAGACTAGGCAGTGTGGGCTCTGCCTGGAGTAGCCATGATCCTGGCTCTATCACTCTGCTCCCGACAGCCCACTAGAGTGTTCCTGAATGGTCACCCCAGCACATGAATGGGTAGCCAGGGGTGGGAACTTTTTGTCATTTTATGTGTTTTATGTAGTTACAGCTTCTAATAACAAGGCTTAAAGCCCAGGGGTATCCTTGAAAAGTGTAATGAAATAGAGGAGTAAATTAAGAGTTAAATATGGGCAGGAGGAAATTTTAACGGAAAATGAAAGAGAAACAGTGAATCATAATTGACAGAAGATCATTCACGCTTTCTGGGATGGAACTCAAGGCCTGTCATGCCCAGGCCCACTCCCATGTCCACGCCCTCACTGAGCAAGCATGCTACATCTGCACTGCCTTGCTCATTCTTCACTATGTGTGGGACAGTGTTTAAATTGATAAATTCTGATGTGAATGCAGAGACAGGATTAAAGTCATTACAGGCAATTCCACTTAGCACAAAACCTTACTTAGATTTTTTTAGAACCAGAGTTTTAGATTTTGAAGAAGCCTGAGAATCTCTTGGTGCTTTTCTACGTGTGGCAACCTTGTGTAGAGCACTCCAGACTACCAGCTCACCACTCTCTGCTGCTAGCATCTCCATTATACATGTCATGATAAAATTATCCTTTGTTCATAGCCAGTGGGCTATATACTTTCCCTCAAATATTTACCGGGTCCCATGGCTTGAACTATTATGTACATGTCAGTGACTTCCAAATCATTATCTCTAGCCCTGACCTCTCCTTTTTCTCTGTCTACCTGAAATTGCCACATGGGACAAAACAGAATACCAACCGGACTCATCCATCTCCAAGCCAATCTGGTTCTCACCTCAGTGGCACCTGACCCTATTGCTCAAGGCAGACATTTGGGGTTTATTCTTGATTCTTTTCTCCCTTTGCCATCACAGCAATGAGTCCTTTTGACTGTCTATAAAAACACACCCTCCTTAGTTCCTCATGTCATCTCCTACCAAGACAACAGTAATAGGCTCTATTAATGTAACTTTTGAAAGCGAGTATACAAAATAATGGTATCATTATGACATGTTCAAGCACTGGTGTCACTGTGCCTTTCTCATACTCATCCCTTCTCCAGCTACCTCCTGTGCCGCCTCCAACCATGTTTCCTAGTATGTTCTCTCTTGTGTTCAAGCCACATTGCCATATGTGTATATACATACAGAATTAAATCTAAATTCTTTATGAGTGAAAACACATAATATTTTGTCTTCCTCCCATTACTGTTCAAATATATATATATTTGAGTGTAGATTCCACATAAGAGAGAAAGCATGACATTTGACTTTCAGGGTATGGCTTATTTGACCTAACATGGTAATCTCTAGTTACATCTCATGTATTTACAGCCATTTATACCACCAAGCTCCAGAAATCCCCTTTGTCATAATGATGGGCCCAGTTGCCCCAATGGTCCTGATGCAAATCTGTCAAGTATGACAAGGCACCTACTAAATTGGTTTTAGACAAAAAAAGTTTGAGCTGCCCAGGGGGCATTCGGGTAGAGATGCACAGCAAGTGGCTAGATACATAATGCCATCTTTGATGTCTTTATTTCTACATCTAATTTGTTACGATATCTGTTGGTTCTGTCTACCTGCAAGCAGTGGTAAAACATGGCTGTCTGCACTGCTGTCACCCTGTCCTAAGCTAAGCAGCATCTTTCCTTCTGTTGTACAACTGACAGCCATGCTACTCCTACAGCCCAGGCCTCTTGCGCATATCCATTCCGAGTGGAGCCAAAAGACTTTCTCACACACCTTATGACACTCTTCACATGTGGCTCCCCATCTCCCCTGTCCTCAGTTTTACCCTTTGATCCACACTGACATTGTTATTCTTCCTTCACTGTTCCAGGCACTTCCATGCTGGCACAGCTAAGTAAATGTGCCTCCTAGTTTTTGTCCAGATGTAACCTCCTGGCAACATCCCACCCCATGGGTCATGCTTCCCCCAGTGCATTTTATTACTTATTCCATTTGCTGTGTTGACCCTGTATCATTAGTAATTGATAGAACATTAAGAAAAGCAACAAGAGTTTTGTTTTGTTCACCAATATAAGTACCTAAAATAGTGGCTTTCGCTTTGTGCACATTCAGTATCTGTTGAAATAAATGAGGAGTATTTGAAACTATGATTATGGATGAAATTGCATAATAATGATCATATCAATATTGACCAACATGGCGCACACCTTGTTAGACCCTGAGGGCAGTGGGAAGACACTGGGTTGGGGAACAATTACAAAGCTACCGGGGAACCTCAGGCTGGTCTGACCAGGAAAACAAAGCTTCAAGAAAGTGTACTATGTGAGCACCAGAGATGACATTATTATGAAATAGTCTTCAATTTGTCAGTCAAAGGAAGATGTAGACAAATTAGAAATATGTCGATCTACAAAGCAGAGTCACCTACTATGTGACTGTACAGAAACAGCATGCCTCATTACCTAACAAGTCTGACAAGCTTTCAGACAGAGGACTCAGTTCATTAACCTCACATTTAAAAACCAATCCTTGTTTTACTTGCCTCAGTCCATCCACATAAGCACTGTTATAATTAACTGTCAGAACAGATTAGGCAAATTTTGGTTTACAGTTCCATACTCTTTAAACCCAAGGATTAATCACACAACATGTGGATACAGATTAGATGTTTAAATCTCATTTTAAACCTATTTGAGTTTTAGACATGTTTTCAACATTTTCCAATCAATATTCACTCAATATCTCCTAGAGGTAATGTAAAGTTTAATATATCTGAATCTCCTAAAGCTTAACAATGCCTACTTGCTTCTTGCTCTGAGTTTCCTGGATTCCCATACTTAGAAGGCCAAGTTCAATATCTTCTTAAGAACTAGCAAGCTAAAAGAATTACATTGCCTTTAAAAGGTTTAAATGAGTATGTAGCTGAAGTTTTCCTGTGTCCCAGCTGGCTGGCAGTTGGGACAAATCTCTCTCACCTGCCAGTCCCGCAGCTGCTCAGACCTAAGTGAACACACAGAGGTTTATATTAATTATAACTGCATGGCCATGGCTCAAGCTTTTTACTAGCCTTTATATCCTAAATTAGTCCATAACTATTAATCTATGTATTGCCACATGTTCCGTGGCTTTACCTGCATCACATTACATGTTGCTCCTTGGGTGGCTGGCTGGCTGGTGTCTCTCCGGCCTTCTTCCTGTCTCTCCCTTTGAATTTCCTGCCTGCCTCTAAGCTGCCTTTCCATAGGCCAAACGGCTTTATTTATCAACAAATCAGAGCAACACATATTTGCAGCATACAGAAAGACATTCCCCCATCACCTCCCCTTTTCTGTCTAGACAAAAGGAAGGTTTTAACTTTAACCTATTAAAATTACACATAACAAAACAGTTATTAAGCAAGAATTACAGTTACAATATCTAGTCTATTTGTATTTTGTAAAATTAAAGAAAATATTCTATCTATCCTATATCTGTGAGTCTAAGGTTTTATATCTAACTTATCTTTTATCATAAACAAGAAAAATTATAACTATCTAGTCTTCAACTACATCAAAGACCCCAAAAGGATATAATATTATCTAAGTAAACAGGAAGAGCATTGTAAGCAATTTTCCAAAAATCTAGAATGACAGAGACAGCTGGATGCCTGGACAGTTATCCAAAGTTCCTCTGTAATATTGGGGCATCCGTCTTCAGCCAATAGGGCCTAGTCTCTCAGTCACTTTTTTCTCTGTGTCCTGTAGAATAGCTGGCAGTTTCTTCTACAAAGCAGGAATCTGAAGGACCATTTTGCCTTGCAAAGTTCAGTGGTCACCTTTCTATGGGTCCTGCATGTCCAGTTGATACAACATTTTGTCAAGCAGTCCAGGCAAGAACAGTTTCTTACCCAAATGCCTATTTTTGTCGAGAAGAAGATAAACTCCATATGGAGTGTCTTCAATGCCCATCTTTCTCTTTGAAGTAAACTGCACAAAATTTGATTGACCCCTAGAGTCAGTATTCTTTTAAGCACTCATAGGTACAGTAGTGAGCCAAAATGATGACAATTTCTTCCCCTGGACCAGTGAGGTCTCACCAGGCAGAGGCAGCTGCTGCCAGCCTGGGCAACCGGAGTCCCATCCCTGGAGCCCACACGGTACAGAGAGAGCTGACTCCTGCAAGCTGTCATCTTATTTACACACACAGGAAAGGAGAGAGAGGGAAAGAGAGGAGAGAGAGGAAATAATATAAAACATTTCCCCATTGGAGCTTAAACTCATAGAGCTCACCTTGCTCAACCACTTTTTTTAAGAGAAAAATGAATATAGAAAAACGCTAACCAAGTTTTCAGAAATAAGAAAATGATAAGAGCACAAGGGTTGAAGGTCAAAGGACCCCATGAGAAGGTTCAGGGTGACCAAGGAACTCTTCACTTATTGGATAGTCTCCTATGACAGGCTATCCGTGTCTCAGGATTGAAACTGGAGGGGAGAACACACACAAGACAAAGGTGAAAAACCTTGATACAACAGTGATCTTGGGATCAGAGTAATAATGAGAGATAATCCAAGAAAAAACAAAGCTGGAGTTCAATCTTTGGTATATATTGGAAGTACTCGTGAAAAAAGTTAAGATGTCCAGGAAATACTGATTTCAGGAGAGAAAGAGGATCAGCAAGTGTGCACACACAGTGTTAGCAGCAGAATGAAGACAGGGTCACATCTTGATGTCTAAATGCTGCATGACACTATGGCATACGTCCCTTTAACTGACAAAGCCCTGACATTTAGAGCTCCATGAAGCTTTAGAGTTAAATTAGTCCAGTGATTTTCCAACTGTACTTTCAGTTTTTTTGTCAAGGAATCTGGTAAGGGACAGAGGGCTTCACTTTTACCAGGGATGTTCCCATCCTTTAGTGTCTAGGAACAATACTCCAATGCCAGCATATGTTTGTACCCAGAACACTCTAAGCTTTCCATTGGAAAACACCTGCCAACCCTCCAAGCCTTCATCTTAGGTATCTGACAGGAAATGACTACCCCAGGGAGAGTTAAGTGCCACTAGTCAGGGTGTCAGTGGCTCGAGCAAACTTTTACTACAGTAGTGGCCATTCTGTATTATATTTTTTATTTCTATGCTTACTCTTCAGCACACTTTGGACATGCAACTCTTTTAGCACTTAATGAAGGAAGGATCAAACCAGTGCATATACACACGAAGAAGCAAGCCTTCGAGACTGCTGACCCAAGTCACACGGCTGCTGAGGGCTGAGATGCAGAAGTGCAGAGGCTCAGGGTTGCTTCATGTAGCCCACTGGAGCATGCTGGCTCCATCTTATCCAATATGTGCAATTTTTCAAAACTTTATTTTGTATGCGCATGTGTGGGGTACATCTGTGCCACAGCACAAATATGGAGATCAGAGGACAACTTGTGAGAAAAAGTTCTCTCCTTCCACAAAATGGTTCCAGGGACCAAACTGGGGTCTCTAGGTTTGGTACCTTTACCCTCTGGACCATTTCCCTAGTCTTTATTGTTCCTTTCCTGATGCTGTGATAAAAGCCATAACCAAGGTGAATTCCAGAAGAGTGTTTGAGCTTACAGTTCCAGTGGGTTAAGAGCCAATCATGGGAGGGAAGCCTAGGAGCAAGCTGCTGCCATGGCAGCTGGAGCAGAATCTGGGAGCTCACATCTTGAATCACAAGCATGAAACAGAGTGAAGCTGGAAATGGGGTGAGGCTTCAAACTCTTAAAGCCTGCCTCCATGACATATTTCCCCCAACAACTGGAGAGCAAATGTTCAAATACATGAGACTATGGAGGACTTTCTCAAACCACCACATGCAATCCTAAAGTTCTGCTTTACAGTCTGTAGACTGTATCAATATTTGATTAGACTTCTCAAGAGAATTTGAGAGGCAAGCTTTATTAATAAAATTCCTTTTTGCTTAATCTCAAAGTCACGTTACTTGACAAAATTAAGTATCTGTTAATATCAAGTATCCTGTGATCAGAGACACTATCATGTTTTCTCACCTTTATAGTAACTAATTCAGTAAGGAACATAAAAGTGTACTAAATGAAACAATTTCAAAAGCTATATAACATTTCATTTATGTCTTAGAGAATTGAAACATTGACATCTAGCCACCAGGTGACACTCCAAGATACAGACTTCAGTTTATTGTATATGTATGGGTATTTTCCCTGCATGTATTGCTTTATACCACATGCATGCCTGGTGCTCCTGGAGGCAAGAAGAGGCCATCAGATCCCCTGGAACTGAAGTTATAGACACCTGTGAGCTACCATATGGGTGCTGGGAAACGAGTCCAGGCCTCCTAAAGAACAGCAATTGCTCTTGACTGTTGAGTCATTACTCTAGCTGCACCCCATTTTAAAAACTCAATCTTGCAATGCAACCCTAGATAGCTAGAAATTCTAAAACTTAAAAAATGTGTGTGTAGACCATAGGGCAAACTTGAACGTCTACTTCTTTGAGACAGGATCTTTCACTGAACCTGGAGCTCGCCAAGCAGGCTAGCTAGCTGGCCAGGGGCTGAGCCCCAAAATACTCCTGTCTTCCCTCCCACACTAAGATACAAACACATGCCACCAGAACATCAGTGTAGCTAGAGTTTTCCTGCCTGGCCCACAGTCAGGACAAATCTCTGTGACCTGCCAGTCCCACAGCCGCTCAGACCCAACCAAGTAAACACAGAGACTTATATTGCTTACAAACTGTATGGCCGTGGCAGGCTTCTTATTAACTGTTTTTATATCTTAAATTAATCCATTTCTATAAATCTATACCTTGCCACATGACTCGTGGCTTACCGGCATCTTCACATGCTGCTTGTCATGGCAGTGGCTGACAGTCTCCCTCCTCAGCTTCCTGTTCTCTTAATTCTCCTCTCTGTTAGTCCCGCCTATACTTCCTGTCTGGCCACTGGCCAATCAGTGTTTTATTTATTGACCAATCAGAGCAATTTGACATACAGACCATCCCACAGCACATCAATACTAGGGATTAAACTCAGTCCTCCTACCCACACAGCAAGCACTTCTCTAGATGAACGACCTCTCTAGTCCTCAACTTTACTCTTGAAGGAGGAAAAAACATTCTCTCCTGAGGGCCCTCAGATAGGTGTCACCATAACTTACATTTCTTATTTTATTAAAATGGAAAAACATCTAATCTCTACTCTCAATTCAACCTCATGTCTAATTTGTGATCAAGAACAAAAATATATCAAAATGATCAATATTTCTATTAATAAAGTAAACTGGGCTTCCTGCCCTTTCAAAGGACCCAAAGCTCACAACCACCTGTCATTCCAGCTCCAGAGGCTCTGACACCCTCTCCTGGCCTCCTCAGCTCCCACACACAACATAAACTCAGATAGACATAGACACACATAATTTTTAAAAAATTAAATCTTTAAAAAATAAGATAAATAAAACTGTTTTTCTTTCCCTTCCATTTTATATTTCCAGAACTTGGTAAGGTTTATACCCTCCACCAGTGTGGGGGTCACAGCAGTGAGAGCTGCTGTGAGTGAAAGTGAGCACCTGGCATGCAAGGGGGCCTCAGCATTTGGTGGGAGTTTTCTGTAGTTTGGTCTATAGTTACAATGTCAAATTCTTAAGACATGACACATGCTAGTTACATAATGCTCACAGGTGAGCAGTTGATACTATAGATCCCTTTCCATTACTGTTAAGACAGGTTGCTTATGAAAGAGATACCATGATAGAGGGAGATATCATGGGAAGAGAGAGAAACCTGGTTTTAGGGAAGTTTCCAGGAATCCCCAAGGTTGACCCCAGCTTGGACTACCAGAAATAGTGGAGAGGGTGCCTGAACTGAACTGGCTTGCCCCAGTGATCAGATCGGTGAATACCCTAACTGTCATCACAGAGATTTTCTCCAGTGACTGATGGAAGCAGATGCAGAGATCCACAGCCAAACACCAGACAGAGCTCCAGGAGTCCAGTCAGAGAGAGAGAAGAGGGATTCTATGAGCAAGTGCATCAGAATCATGATGGGGAAACCTGCAGAGATGACCAAACCAAACTAGTGGGAACTCATGAAAGTTGGATCAATGGCTGTGGAGCCTGCATGGGACTGGACTAGGCCCTCTGCATGGCGAGAAAATTGTGCAGCTTGATCTGCTTGGGGGGCCCCCTGGCGGTAGGAACAGAATCTATCCCTGGTGCATGAGGGGGCTTTTTGGAGCCCACTACCTATGATGGGACACCTTGTGCAGCCTTGAGGTGGGGGGAAGGGCTTAGACTTGCTTCTGCTGGATGTGCCTCCCCATGGGAGGCCTTGCCTTCTTTTGGGGGGGAGGGGAGGTTGGGAGGGGGAGACTGGGGGAGCAGGAGGAGGGAAGAGGGGGATCTTTGATTGGTGTGTAAAATGAATGAAAATTTTTTCTCAATTAAAAAAAAGACAGAGTGCTTATGATATTGCTTAATCTGCCTTTGGCTTTCAGAACCTTCACACCCGTGTACTGCCCTAGCCCACTGAGTGGAATCACACCTCTGCTCTATGTGGCTCAGACAAGACAGTCAAATATCTTAAAAATTCTCCTGCAGTATGGAATCCTAGAAAGAGAAAAAAACCCTATGAACATTGTTTTAACAATACTACTCTACCCTTCAAGAGTGAGAATAATGGTTGATCATGAGTTGATTGACATTCAAGAAGATGCCAAGACATGTTTAATGCTATGTTCCAGAGTGCTTTCTGCAATCTCAGTCCGGGAGATAGAGGTGAGCAGAGCACAGCTCTTGGGGGAGGTGAGCAGAGCACAGCTCTTGGGGAAGGTGAGCAGAGCATAGCTCTTGGTGGAGGTGAATAGAACATTGCTCTTGGGGGAGGTGAGCAGAGCATAGCTCTTGGAGGGTGCAATCCAATATGTGAGTGTTAGGACATATTTATGATGGCAAAAGTGAAGTGTTCTTAATGTATGCATTATTTCCAATGATGAATTAATCACTGCTCATATGCTGAGTAATTAAAAATGAGGCAAAATCAAAATTAGCTAAAATTAATCCTTCAAATGTTGATTTTGTTTCCATGAACTTCAAAAGTTAAATTTATAGTTTATTTTAGTGTTAAATAGATATAAATTGTTATTTCAATAACAAACTGTGTATTAAGATTTCAATCTTATAAGAACAAAATAAGTTAAAATTTTAACAGCTCTTCTTTCTAGTAGAATATTTCAAAATGACAGCTCCATTTCTCCCCACAAATACAATCACATACCAAGAAATAGATTTTTTTCCATTCAGGATCCCAAAGCAATTTTAAGCATTACAGAAATATAAAGACATAAAATATTTATTCAACTGAAAATATCTCTCAGAAATATGGAGACTTTCTCCTTAATAAGGTTTTTGGGACTAGACCAAGTTAGAGAAAAAAAATCACCCATTTATCAACCATATATAAATTGGGAATGTTCGTTCTTCAAAATGAACTGCAAATTGCAGTATCAAACTATATCTTGCTCATTAATAGCAAGAAGTTAATTAATCTGTATAAAGGGAAGTTAGTCCTACAAATTTAGCCAGTCAGCTTAATAAGGAATCAACAATTCCTCTAGTCTTTAGAAGTGTAACTTCAGAAATAGATTCATAAGGCATATATTTTGCTGGCTTTTTAATGCATTGATAAAAAATACTAATGTATGGGCCAGTTGTAAGGCAAACAAATGGGTTGGATTATAATTGGCAACCCATTTTTAAAAGAGAACATCCTTAAGTTGTTTTTAATGTCTTCATTTTTTTTTACATCTTTGTTTTGTAGTAACTGCCCTGCATGGTTATTACAGAACACATGAATTTAGACCAGCCTAAAATTCCCCAAGTAAAACTATAACAAAAAGTATCAGGATAAAATTGATCAAAGTCACCTGGGAGACACAGAATTTATATCCAGGCTCCAAACAATTATAGTTCATAAACTACAGTGGAGTAGTGCTGTGCAAGGCGTGGGACCAGGTCCACACTGTCTGAGGAGCTGATTAGTTCTGGGCCTCCATCCCTTCTCCTCATATGACACACATATTTAAGTATGTTTGGATGTTTCTAGAACCTTGTAAGCATAAACACTGTCTACTTTGCATACCTAATAATTATCCCAAGCATCTACTACAGTTGAATATACATTAGATATTTAGTTGATAACTGAATAAATAATGAATATATGTACATATCTAATATAGCTGGATAGGTGTCAAGAGGCCTGGACAATGAAGGTTTTTGCTGTTGTTTTTTAACTGTTATATGTGCCATGGAGGAAAGATGGAGGTCAGAGGGCAGTTTTGTGGAGATGGTTCTCTTCTTCCTGTGCTATGTGAGTCCCTAAGGAAATCTCTCTTAATGCAGTAATATCCTTCTTTGGCATTTAATATCCAGAACAAACTCTTTAAAAATATGGCTTCCTAAAACTCTAGAAGACCTCCTTTGATGCAGGCAGGCCTCCACTGAGGTCCTGGTGATCTACATGGGTTGGGCCCACCTGGGGAGCATGTAGGATTTACATCACCTGTTTCTAGAGTCCAACTTTCTGAATAGGACCTGAGCACTGGTACCTTTAGCTTTTGGATGGTCTTTGCATGTGGCTGTGTTGAAGACAGTACCTCAGAGGTGATAATGCAGAAGTATGCTCCATCTGAAATGAAGAACTTCCCTGATCATAGTTTAAATTTTGCTTAGTACCTTCCCACATACTGTTCTTTTATCACTGGGAGAACAAAATTAGAATAAAACACCTATAAGGTGAAAAGGTTTTGATAAAGGTTATGAGGGTTATATAAATTCAGGATCTCTTCTGAATTTAAGTAAAATTTAAAAAGTGCTAAATACCTGAGATTGTTCCAAGGGTAAATAAAAGCTTTCCTTTTCTCCAGACACAGCTGAGCTTGGGAAGACGTCCAATTATTCAAAATTGGTTGGACTACATCCCTCCAACAAGATACAATGACCCATGTGAACTCGTCCACCTTTGCAGACTAACCATCAGGACCCAACTGTTAGCCAACAATATGCTCCCAAATGGAATATTTTCACTTCTAATTCCTGCTCGTCTACAAAACTTCCTGAATTTAGAAAGCTAACATGCATCTTTATGCTGTTCTTTAGAATGATAGCATTGTACAATTTAGAAGTTAATAAACTATTAACTTCATGGAAGTTTGTTGCACTGGATAATGTTAGAAGATATGTTTTCAGAGCTAGAGAGATTCCCTAGTGGTTAAGAGCACTAGTTTCTCTTATAGAAGATCTGAAATCAGTTCCCAGCACCCACATGGTAGCCAGTAACCATCTATAACTCCAGTTCCAGGAGATCTGATGCCTACTTCTGACCTCTGTGGGCATCAGACATGCATGTGGTATACATATATTCATTCAGGCAAAACAGGTATACAAAATAAGATAAATCTTTAAAAAATATTTTAAAGAAGATATATTTTATATGTCCTAAGTCCAACACTGTAGTTACCATGTAACTCTATTATCTTCCATGAAGTGAAATAAATTATATGCATTAGATAAAAGAGATCTACTTTGGTATAATATATAAAATTTTCATCTATAAAAATTTTAATGTTATAAAAAAATTAAATGTATTCAAAACATATTTTTAGCTTAAAAATACCTAGGACACTAGATTTTTCTGTGATGTCTAGCTTGTCACACAAAGGCAGAATAAGAAACAATTTTTCAGGGGTCTCTGCTGTTTCGACCCATGTTCAGAGCAGAGACACTGTTCTTTCACTAGATTAGCTATTCAGGATGTCTGTACTGAGGGAAGCCTTAGATATTAAGATATGGTCTTATCTGAACAGTGTGGGTCTGCTTACTGTGTGATAAAAGCAAAGGTTACATCTTCCTCCAGGGCCAAGGTTGAATAGGTTTGCTTAAGTTCATTACAAAAGGTAGAAAGTCCCCAAGGTCTTTGCTCCTCTGGGACACAAATGTACCTGACTTACTCTGTGTCTTATAAGTGGACTTAACAGACCTTGCTGTGCTGGTGGTAATAGGTTGGAAACTGAACATATGTTTGCTTATAACTCAACAAAAAGTTTCCCTGGTTGATAGATCAGTCACTGAATCTGGTTAAACCACAAAACCTCGTGTCTTTTAAGCAAGTATGTTCTCTTCACTGGCCATTTTCTACTCCTCTCCTGCACACATTGCTCCTTCTCATTGTTCAACCTGGAGCCACCATCAACTCTTCTGAAATGATATAAACTGTTGGTCTCCTCAACCCTATAGTCCACAGCTACCTCAGATCAATTCATTCCACCACTCATGATCTCAGTAAAATGATAACGGAGTCATCCTACAACCTGTGTCACCACTAACATACCCACCTGAACCTCCAACAATAAATACACCGTCCAACTCCACAGGGTTCTTTAGGCAAAGTACACTTAGCCTTTTCCTTTGGCTACTCACATGCTCTCCATCCACCAGGGACACCAACCTGCCTACCATCTCACATTGCTTTGCTTTTACATGTTGATCCCACTATTTAAAATGCCCTTTCTAAACCCCTGTCATGCCATCCTTTAAACTTCCTGTGATCAACAAAGGTTATATACTGTGCTATTACCTTAAATATGTTACAGTATAATTGGACTGTACCCTGAAGTATTTAGAGTAAGATATCCTACCTTTTATCCTGCTAACATGTTACCTGCCTCAAAATATTTACTGAATTAGATTTGTGTTGTAGCTTTCTAAAAGTAAGACCTATTCTAAACATTTTTGCTTGAAGGAACAAATTTAGAAATGTGCTTTTAGAGGAAGTATGCTAAAGGAAACTCAAAATCCAGGAGAGAGCAATAGAAATAAAATATCACTGCTGGCTAAAGAATGCAACTACCCCCAAAACTTGAAAGAGACCTTACCCTCTACCCCTAACACAAACGTTATCATTTCTAAATGTTAAACAGAAAACTACCAGTACCAAGAACTAGTAAGGAACAGTGGCACTTCCTACATAGCTGGTACAACTCAGGGATTGGCAATTGTGTATGAAATCAACGATATACTTCAAATCTAACAGAATTCTTTTCTGTGTAATCCACACATGAAAATGCCATCATCATACAACCCCCTAAAGAAGGCTTATAACCTTAATCAATATTATTGAAAACTGTGGCTAGAGACGTAGCTCCAGTTAAGATCACTGGCTGTTCTTCAAGGACTCAGGTTTGATTCCCAACACCCACAAGATGGCTCAAAGACATCTGTAACTCCAGTCCCAGGAGATCTGATGTCTTCTTCTGGCCTCCACAGGCACTGCACACATGTGGAACACAAATGTATATTCAGGCAAAACAGCTATGCACATAAAATAAAAAAATGGAAAAAAATGGAAAAGATGACTTTAACTCAAGGCCCCTCAGTGAATGAATTGCTAAACAAGTTACAATCTACCCCAATGGGCACTTGTCATCAGTAAAAGGCACAAGGATTCACTTCAAAATGAAAACAGCCATTCTCAAAAGGCTACGCACTAAGCCATCTGTTGAACGTTCTGGAGGAAGGCCTCATGAAGAATTAGGTCTGTGTCTCGCTAACTACAGTTGAGACCACAGCAAGGCAGTGTCTGGGGACAAGGGGACTCTGCTCACCCAACTGTGAAGGCCAGACACATATGTAAGTGTGCTAGAATGTGTAACTCTGTGTACCACAATTACTGTAAATAACACACATCTCCTAGGCCTGTGGGTAAGCTCCCTTTCTTTTCCATCTAGACCTGGATACTGTCTTACAATGTAGGATCTACTCTGTGGGACAAACTGCTGGGGTGGAAATATAGGATAAAACACCATGACCAAAAGCAACTTAAGGAAGGGTTTATTTTGGCTTACAGTTCCAGAGAGGCTACATGTCCACAATGGTGAGGAAGGATGGTCAACGGGGTAGGAAGCTGAAAGATCACATTCAACCCCAACAAGAAGCAGAGAGAATTAAAGTAGGGCAAGTCTATAAACTTGAGAGGCCCAGCCTCAGTGTCATACTTCCTCTCTCAAAGCTCCACATCCCCAAAGTTCTGTAACCTTCCCAAACAGTGCCACCTATTAGGGACCAAGTGTTCCATGCATGTGCCTATGGGGGAGATTTCTCATTCAAAATACCATAGGCAGCTTGCTAAGACATTGTGGGCAGTTACAGTGAAAGGCTGGATTGTGGGGTACTTATGTATAACATAAAAGGAAGTCACAGAAAAATAGCAACGATAGAAATAGATCTTAAAACCAAGAAGGGACTGTTTCCCAGTATTCATCTGTACCATGACATTGTAATTCTTCATTTCACTTGCTTTGTGGTATGTTTCTGCTACATGCAAAATAGCTTAAGAGAAAGTAATTTTAAGAAATAATACAACTTTTTTTTGAGACAGGGTTTCTCTGTGTAGTTTTGGTGCCTGTCCTGGATCTCACTTTGTAGACCAGGCTGGCCTCGAACTCACGGAGATCTGCCTGGCTCTGGTTCTGCCTCCCGAATGCTGAGATTAAAGGCATGCACCACCACCGCCACCCAGAAATAATAAAACTTTTTATTTCAATATCTAAATAAAAATAAAATGAATTGATTAGTTGGCTGAAGGTTTTGCAGCAAAAGCTTTAAATGATGAAAAATTCCTAGAGGTCTAGTGGAATTTAACTGAGGTTAAGTGTAAAAGGGAGTGACTCGTATCTGAGGAATGGCCTTGAGTATATCTGCTGTTTCACCTTACTGCTGGACCACTTCCCTCTCCACTGCCCATTCCCGTTCTGCCTCTCATGTCTCCTCCTTTTTGATTCATGTTCTTCCAATCTGCTCCCTTACAAAACTGCCACAAACCCAAATAATCTGGTTTTAGAAATTTGTACATAAAATAATACATTGCAAATGTTAATCAAAATGCAATTAATGGTAAAGTTCAAATATATTGATACTCTCTTTCAAAGACAGAGAAAGAGAGAATATATAAGTAATCAAACAAGATAGTATATAATACACAATAGTGCTAATTTGCTTCTTAAAAAAAATCTGTATATCATTTGAATTATGACTTCTTTAATATAGTTGGCTATTAATGTTGGAATACCAAACCAAGCTTAATGAAGTCAATATATATTACCAATAAATACTGTAAAATATCCATGTATTAAAATACCATGGGGACACTGGAAAGATGCTTAGCTGTTAAGAGTGCTTCTTGCTATTCCAGAGGACCTGTGCTAGATTCCTAGCACCCACAGCACCTGCTAACTCCAGTTCAAGGGGAGCCCATGCCCTCTTTGGGCCTCTGCAGAGGCCACATACATGTGGCACATACTCATACAGAAACAAGCACATACACATAAACAAAGAAACTACAGCATAAACAGTCTGTGAATAATTCTGTTGGTCAGATTTCTATGAATATTTCAACTACTAAATAAATGGTTCAGTTCAGTGTGCACCCGAGTTCCAGGCACTTAGCTGTTCAAGGAAACAAAAGTTGACAGGGCAGATCTGTAAATTACGACTTTATGAGCAAGTCACCCACTGAGATGGAACTGTAAAATGAGATGTTGAAGAAGAGAGGAGCTCTTTCCAGTGAAGAAATAAATGACTGTTTTCTTTTGCTCTTTTACAAAACAATGACCTTGTGGTAAACTCTGATGTGGTGGTGAGGACACTGTTATATAAAGGATGTCATTTGAGTGTGTACATTCTTCTTGTTGTTTCCTCAGTACTGTACTCATATATCATGTGGATTGTATTGATATTAAACATAATAATTCTTTACATTTGTTGTGTGTATATGCACACAGGCATGTAAACCATGGTGTGTATGTGGAGGTCAGAGGACAACTGGAGGGAATCAATTCTCTCATTCACCACATGGGTTCCAGGAACTGAACTCAGGTTGTCAGGGTTGGCAGCAAGTGCCTTTGCCTAATGAACCGTCTTGCCGGTTCCCTGGGAATACACAAGGGAGGCAGATCAGTGCTGTCTCTCTGTTGCCTTTATGTACAATGGGCAGCCAGAATGAAAGGCAGAACGAGGAACAAGCCAGCAAGCAGAACACAGACTCCTGAGCATTAGAAGCAGGCTGTCAACAACCCTTTCCAGTATCACTCACTGCATTAGAAGGTGTTTATTTTCACCTTTAGGACCATACTGTCTAGTGACTGTCAAAGACTAGTTCCCAGCATCATTCTAATGAACTTCAGAATCATTTAGTGTTAGAATTCGAGATACCTGGCTAAGATGTGATTGAGTCATAGAGCATTATGTTAGAACAGAATGTAAATGTTTAAAAGTAGCTTTTCAGATCTAAAAAGGTTATTTTTAAAGCTAAAACATTTCAGTCAATATTCTGAACTGTAACTTGTAATGTGGAGAAGTACAAACTTAACCTGACTTCACAAATGAAGACTATTGTACATTTTTTCTAACAAAAACGTTTCTTTCTCCTGGTGTTGGTGGCACACACCTTTAATCCCAGCACTCAAGAGGCATAGGCAGGAGGATCTCTGAGTCCAAGGTCAGTGGTCTACAGAGTGCATTCCAGGACAGCCAGGACTACATAGAGAAGCACTGTCTTGAAAAACAAAACAAGACACACACACAAAAAAAAAAAAGAAAGAAAAAGAAAGTAAATAAAATCAAAAACCAAAAACCTTTTCTTTCAAGGTTGTCACTTTTAAAGTTATTCTAATGACTATTCTCCATCTAGAATGCAAAGGTAAAAATTCTGAAGTTAATATACTGTAATTTTCAATTAAAATCTAAACTAAGCAACTGAGCCGCAGTTAGTATACAAGCTGTGAGCTCTTATTCCTCGGTCCTCTCTGGAAGGTCTGCAGCCCTGGGGAAGTCCTCTTCGTACTTCTTCTTGAGATTACTCAGATATGTCCGTAGTCTGTCTGGTTCCAGCTGAGAGTTTCGGGCGGCCTGGACAAGCCTTGTGGCAAGATGGTACACAACTCTCCACTTGTCCATCTCAGGGGAACTCCTTTGACTTTGCTGTTATTCAAACATATGAAATTAAACCATCAATGTGCATTTAATTCATATTTTGGTACTAACCTATCTCCTTTCATAGAAACAGGAACTCAAGGTCTCTCTATCTCACTTTCACACACACACACACACACACACACACACACAAGTGCTATCCTGGAGAATTAAATTTCTCATGAACATTGACTACTTTATGAAAGACTTGTCCCTTTGCAAATAATATTTAAAGAAAAAAAATCTTGTTAAATCAGTCAAATTCATCAACAAAATACTGAAAAGTAATAGAAAGTCCAGCAAGGAGACGGGTGTGCAAACACACTTTGTTCTCAAAGGTGTTGGGACAACAGCACTGCTCACTGCTGTGCAGCAGCCATGATTTTAAATGTCACCCAGGGATAAGAGGAGTCATCAGAAAACCCCCTGCTCAAATGATACAAAAAACTGTTGGAGCCTAACAGAAAATATTGCCAGGGAAGTAAAATACATTTTAAAATGAACATAAATTGAGATATAAAATTATGACTGATTTTAACAAATGATACTTAAGGATATCCAAAAATAATACTTAAAATGTATCATCTTCCAACAGAACTAGAAGATGGAATTGGGAATGGAGGTAGAATTATTAAACGTATAATTTACATAGTTGACCGAGCTAGATAAAGAAATCAACATTTTCAACATTAACTACTTGGGAAATCCTAGTAAGTTTCCCAGAAGTATTATCTCCTCAACTCTTTTTCCGTGGCAGACAATTCTCTCTATGACTATTTTCCCTTCTTTCACTACAGTAAAATGAGTATGATTCTATAAGACAGAATAAGACTATCATATGTTTAATCATCTATTTGGTACCTAATTAATTACTCTCATTTATATAAAAGTTACTGGGCGTCTGTCCCAGGCACCAAAGCTTGTGTCTGGGTGTCTATTGGGCCTACAACCATGTCCACACTTGATGTGATAATGGAACTCCAGCAGCTTACTGTGGTGGTATTGTGTTCCCCAAAATACTGTGCACTCTAATAAACTTATCTGGGGTCAGAGACAGAACAGCCACAATATTAAACATAGAGGTTAGACAGTAGTAGCACACGCCTTTAATCCTAGCATTCCAGGGGCAGAAATCCATGTGTTCAAGAATACAGCCAAGCATGGTGACTCGTGCCTTTAATCCCAGAAAGTGAGCCGTTAATCCCAGGGAGTGGTGGTAGAAAGAAAAGATATATAAGGCATGAAGACCAGAAACTGGAAGCTTTTAGCTGGTTAAGGTTTCAGGCTTTGGAGCAGCAGTTCAGCTGAGATTCATTCTGGATGAGGACTCAGAGGCTTCCAGTCTGAGGAAATAGGATCAGCTGAGGATCCGGCGAGGTGAGGTAGCTGTGGCTTGTTCTGTCTCTCTGATCTTCCAGTGTTCACCCCAATACCTGGCTCAGGTTTGATTTTATTAATAAGACCTGTTAAGATTCATGCTACAGCTTACAGTCTTCCAGGCCTGTCTACAGCAACTGACTGTGGCAGTTATGGAAAGTTCTGTAAGAGAGATGCACAATGCTCAGAGAAGGGAAGCCCACTTCCAGCTCAGATCAGGCAAAGCTTACATAAGATGGAGAATCTGGAGCCAATCTTGACTGGTAGAAGAGCCATGAAGAGAGGGTTCTGGGTAGAGAAACAGCTGAAGCAGGCATCCAAGAGACTTGGAGCACAACCAGGGAAATTACAAGTGACAGAGATACAAATTATGTGAAACTGACTGATGTGGGATAAGGGTGGCATAAAGAAACAAAAAGGAGACTCTAAAGCAAAACTGGGCAAAAGGGCAAATCTTGAGCCATCTGAGACTTGGGAGATGAAGGCAGTGCCCAGGATCCCAAGTGGCCTAGTGCTGCATTTTGTGAAATAATTATACAAGACTTTAAAGACTCAACTTTAACTTGATAAGCAGTGACTGACAGCTTCTGATTAGGCATAATAATTATGCACTGAGAGACAATGTGGAAAGTGTATAGGATGAATCAGGAAAAAGAATTAGCAAATGGTCTTAATGAGACGTGCTTGTGAGGTAGGAGTCACATATGGCTATGATGGGGAGGGATACCTGGAAGTGAACAGACAAGAGATTTTTTTTTCAACAGATGATAATTCAAATTTTGATTTAAAAATAGGTGAATATATTAAAGGAGTGTTGGCAAGATGCCTCAACAGGTAAAGGTGCTTGTCACCAAGTCTGATGACTTAAGTTTAATCCCTGGGACCCAGATGATAGAACAAACTCCTGTTAACTAACTCCTCTGACTCTGACTCTGACTCTGACTCTGTCTCTCTCTCTCTCTCACACACACACACACACAGAGAGAGAGAGAGAGAGAGAGAGAGAGAGAGAGAGAGAGAGAGGAGAGAGAGACTGACTGTGGCATGTGTCCTCCAATATATCACACACAAATAAATAAATATAATTTAAAAAATCATCTCAAAAGGTATTATGGGAAATATGGAGAAAATACATGAAGATTCAGTGTTAGCAGAACTGAGAACAGAAGCTGTGGGAGGAAAGACCACTAACACCACAGATTAGACAAAGGGGGTTGGGCAGACCCCTTCCAGACATACTGGGTGAGAAAAGAAAAGGCTTTAGTGAAGAAGAGAGAAGGAGGGTGAAAGGTCCGCTATTGGTGAAATTATTAAGGCCACACCACGTAGTTAAAAGGGAAGTTTATTAGTGGCGTAACTTACAAGTGAAGGGATAGGTAGGTCGCAGGGTCTAGGAAAGGCGTGGTGCAGTCCGGTGGAGTTCTCTGGAGAACTCTGCTCCGTCTACCTCTAGCGTCCAGGGTCCAGGAACCAAGAGAGCGCGATCTCGGGTCTCCAGGGGCCTCCCTTGGCCCCACCTTGTAGGCGTGACAGTTACCAAAGTCTCAATGGGGGTTGGAACTTCCAGATCAAAGCTGGAATGGCTACCCACTACAGTCCACAGAGTCAAACCTTCCAGGAAAATAAGCAACAGCTGCCAGCACAGAGCTGGGGACAGGGAAAGCAGCAGAGTGCCAAGAACACGGGGAGGGCCAGGTAGGCGAGGGTGCAGGTTTCTGATTAGGTGCAACTCCAGAGAAAGTTCAATACAGAGATGACAAGTTTCAGTCTGTATGTGAGTCCTGGGAGAAGCATGGAAGATCACTCTAGAGTAAGAGGAGGACAGAGAGAACTTTAAGAACCAGCGGGAAAGATTTCTGTGAAGAAGCACTAAGCATATTCAGAGAGAGGAAAACCAAGTGAAGAAAACATGGGGCAAAAGGAAAGGAAAGCAGCCAAGAGAGCGGGCCTTGGTGGACAACAAAGGAGTGGAAAGGCACTTAGAACACCTGAAATGCTGTTTCTCTATAAGGTGGTGTTATGGGATACGTGGAGACACAACGAAAGGAGGTGCAAGGTGAGTGTAAGATGGAAACACCACAGGGTGTGTGGGAATTACAAAGAACTCGTGAAGATGACACCAAGTTCTTCTAATGCACATCGGTAAATTATCTTCAGCGACTGAGGGCATCAAATGCTCAAAACAAATGGACATGTCTTGACAAAGCTACCTAAGGAAGTCAGGTCAGTGAGCAGGAAAACATCAATTATGCAGCAAAGCTAGAACATACAGATTTACAGTGCATAACACGAACCTGTCTTGAACACTTCTGGACACCATTAGGAAAGCTATAGCCCAAAAGACTAACGGAGAGCTGGTTGGTAATTGGAGTTTGACAACATGTAATGGGAAGAGTAAGGTGATGAAAGTTCTTCAGAAGGAGAGCAATGTCCAAAGGGATCTGAATGATGATTAGCCAAGTGAACTCACAGGCAGTTCAGGACATCAAAGGACAAACACACTAAAGATGACAGAAGGACCTGGTGCTGTTACATGCCTGCAAATCCCAGCACTTAGGAGACTAAGACAGAAGGACCTGGAATAACAGGCCACCCTGAGCTACCTCGCCACCCCAAACCAACAAAAACCTAAAGCAAAAAACCCAACAATAACAAAAAGAGTGAAATACAGACAACTATTCTTGCAAAATTTTTTCACACTACACTTAGCTCAATATACTGAACACTGGATTTTTTGAAACACTATGAAATAAAGAAAAAAGTTTTCAATTTTTTTGTTTGTTTTTTGTTTTGAGACAGGGTTTCTCTGTGTAGCTTTGCGCCTTTCCTGGATCTCACTCTGTAGCCCAGGCTGGCCTCGAACTCAGAGATCTGCCTGCCTCTGCCTACCAAGTGCTGGGATTAAAGGCGTGCATCACTACCGCCAAGCACAGGCTACTTTTTTAAATGCACATTTCAAATAGATTTACTTTCTTAAAATAAAGTTAGCTGCAATTACTTATAGGAACAGAATTTGTCTGTTACTAGTTGGTCTGCTAGGAAAAGTTATAACAATCTAATATTTAAAAAAAAAACTTTACTTAGGAATTAGATTTTCTATCTTAAATACTTTGATTGTGAATATGTTTAGATCAAAAGCTATAAAAAACATATATTGAAATATTTAATACACTTAATCTACTATAACTGCCCCCCCAAAAAGTGATAGAGTTAAATCGAGAGAAACAGTCTCTCCTTTAGTGACTGACATTCTCTTAATGTTGTCCCTCCTTCTGCATGCTAAACTGTGCTCACACACACATCTGCTTACATGCACACACACGCAGAGGCTGGAGTCAGAATACGTGAGAACACTGAGATTGAAAATGTAGCACTCATGGCATCAGAACAGTACAAGAGGGTCACGGGGTGTATACAGACTTTGGGTCTGGGCAAGGGCTTACTTGAGTGGCTACGCGTACAACAAAGTATGCTGTATAGTAAGGAAATGTAGACTTTAACTGTCTTGTCTTTTTTTTTTTTTTTTTTTTACCAAAATTTGCCTTGTGATTTGTGCTGTGATCTCTCTGGCATCCAAGACAATCGATGGTGGAAGTGAGGAGGCCTCTGCAGCTTTTAAACCTAAAATTACAGAAAACAGACTTTAAATCATTTCTATCTAGTCTCAGCTGTGTGCTCCTCCATCTAGCAGACCAAAATTCCTCCATGACTGCCTTACACAAATCCCAAGTGCCAACTACCCTCCCCCCCCACCCCCCGCCCCTGATCCATGCAGATACCGTTCCACAGGCTGCCTGCGTGCCAACAGTTTACTGTCTCTATGGTTTTAAAAGCAACAGAAGCAGCCCACATGCTCACTGAGAAAATACTGATTGCAAGGCTTACTAAAACAGTGGCTGACCTATGACAATTCACTGAATCCTGATGACTCCATATACATGACAAATTATCCCTATCTCATCCCATTTCCTATATAATGGAATTGAGAATAATAAGGATTAGAAGCAAGGAAGTTGTCTAGTTCATTTCCCACTTTAAAAAGTAAAGCAGATTTTGTTTTCTTTCTCACAGGGGTCATACCCATAGAGAAGAGCCATTTTTGGAGATTTCAGTGCATGGGTAAGTTGAAAACCTCCAGGATCTGAAAACGTGCATGCTACACAATGATTTACCTGGGAAGTAGTTGACAAGAGTCTGAGAATGCCATGGTTTGGCATATTCCATGTTGAGATTTTTAGACTGAATTATAAATACCTTGAAACTGAAAACAAAGCGACTGTGCAATGCGTGTGTAGGAAGTGCAACATTTTCAATTATACAATTTGTGAACATAAACTGTTACAGTGGGGCTGCAGAGATGGCTCGCTGGCTAAGAACACTGGCTGCTCTTCCAGAGGACTGCGGTTCAATTCCTAGCACCAACATCATGGTTTACAACAGCCTATAACTCCAGTTCCAGAGGATCCAACACTCTCTTCTGTCCACCTTGTGCACCAGCCACACAGGTGGTGCACACACATACATGCAGGCAAAACACTCATATACATAAAATAAAAATAAACAAACCTTTTTTTTAAAAAAAATTATATTTTCTAACAAGCCAATACTTCTAGGCCTTTTAGGTATTATTGTAATTCTACAGTTACTGGCTCAGTTCAGTTGATATAAATATAAATCAAGGAACATAAACTTATATAATCTGAGTTTGACAAAGACGCTGGAGTCTTAGAAAGCATATAAACACTAGGAAGAATGAGCAACAGCCAAATAAAGGGGAAAGGAGGTTTGCCTTAAGAGACATGTACTGTTTTGATGTCTACGTGTAAATTCTATATGCAGTACCATAGTTTTTTTCTTCTGTGAGTCCCCTGGAAAGTTTGTAAGTATACAAAATTGCATCTTTATTTCTTGAGGTATTCTTTACATGCTGAACTTCAAAATGCATGTTTTCTACATTAAGATACAGGGCATCTATGGAGCATAGTTCCAGGAAATGGGTCGTGAAGAGTGTAAATGCCTAGAACATATGACAGTAAGGATTAGTACTTCTAAATTATCTAGAAACTTCAGTTTTAACTATTTAAACATAACACATTAGCTTACCTTTCCAACTGGCTTTGCAAAGACACAGGAATGAAACCAGCATCCTGGAGGCAAACATGATCAATTCATGGGTCTGAAGTTTATATCCAATCAAAGGTCAACTTTGTACACGCACAGTATATTGTGCAAAAGAGAGCAAGTTGCAAAGTAAAGAGATGAAGTTTACCAGAGATAAAGCTACTAGGGGAGGTGGTCACTTATTAGGGAGGTACCACAGCTCTCCTGCCCACATACTCACAGAACTTCCCTTAACATTTTACAGACTTCACACTTCTATAGGGAGTATTAGGACATGGTATTAATCAGTTATATCAGGTATTTGAATTCTCAAAGATTTTACTTTGTGTTTGTTTTTTCTTGTTTTCTTTCTTGGTGCCAGGGATTAAATCCAAGGAGAAACTCCTTGAAGTTTTCAGTTTTAGTAAAGAAAAGAGAGATCTGAATAACTGGTTATGTTTTAAGATATCACACATGAGAAACTGATAGAGGATTGGTTAAAATTTAAATATTAACATTCCTGAAATCCCAGCACTTGAGAAGCTGAAGCAGGGGGGCTGCTGAGAGTTTGGGACCAATTTGAGTCACAAAGAGAGTAACAGGCCATCTAGTAGGGCTGCATAGCAAGATTCTGTCTCAAAAGAAAGAAAATTAAATATTTGGTTGGCAAAATTCCTCAACCAAAGATAATAACAAAGAAAGGAAAGATTTGATGTGTGATTAAACATGGAAATCCTCCACAATCTATGACCAATGTGGTCTGGATACTGCTGGGGTGTGTCCTGCACAGGTTAACTGCTGTCATCTGAGCCTCTATGTGGCAATACAGAGAGAAAGAGGACCTTTAAGAGGAGGGATCAGTGAGAGGTCATGGGCACAGCTCTTGGGAGGAGTTAATCTGTCTTGTGGAGCAAGTCTCATGGGAGGGCACTGATATAAAAGAGCAAGACTGGTGGCTAACTGGCCTCTGCATGGCTTGGAGGCTAACAGCTGTGTTTGAAAATAATGTGCTTAGAAATATGCATCAAGGGTTGAAGATGTCGCTCTGTGGTAGAGTACTCAGGTACTATGTGCCAGGCCCTGGGTTAGATCCTTAGCGCGTGAGCGTGCGCATACGCATACACACACACACACACACATACACACACACACACACACACACACACACCATCATCACCACCACCAACAAAACTTTATAAACTCTATTAGATTATTCAACATAAAAATGGGTTTTCCAGGGCCTATAGATTGCAAACATTGCGTTAGACATCAAGGATTGGTTCTAGGTGAAATAACTAACTATAAGCACCTTACACATAAGAAGGAACACAACTTTGAGATTCATGCTAAATCCAAGTTTCTACTAGAAAAGGTATTTTAAAGTGTCGCTGGGGTTGGGGATTAGCTCAGTGGTAGAGTGCTTGCCTAGCAAGTGCAAGGCCCTGGGTTCAGTCCTCAGCTCCGGAAAAAAAAAAAAAATTAAAGTGTCACTGGAGATAACCGTTGTTTTAAACAAAATCTCAATCATTCGATTTTACCAGGAGCCAGATGCTGGGGTGAAAGCCTGCTAACTCAGAGATGCACAGAAAAGCACCCAGCTTACCTTCCTCCTCCACTGTCATCCCAGAAACCTCTCCTCTCTCCTACCATCTCAAACAAACAAGTCTCCCCCAACTCAATGTCCCTCCCTTCTCCTTCCTGTATCCGCCCTCCTGACTCCCTCTTTCTTAATAATCTTATGTTCACTTCATATCCACTGGTAGCTTCCTCTGCCTTTTGACCTGTGATTGACTTTATTTAATCCTGTTTACAGTATTCAAGCAGAAAGCTCTTGGATTAAAGGTGTAATCCAGGGCTGAGCCACACCACAACTAGAAACAGGTTTTTTCAATAAATAACGGGATCTTAGTGTTCATGGTGTAATCAAATATCCTGTAACAGATAACTACTCTTAGATATTGCAGAATATCACAGAAATGGGTACTGTATCAGTTAGGGGTCTTGAAAGAATCAGACCCACAGGGCCCATGTATGTGTGTGCGTGTGTGTGCTTATGCACATGTACTCATTGCAAAGACTTGGTTCATGATCACAGAAGCTAACAAGTTCTGTAACCAACAGTTGGTAAGCTAAAGACTCAGGGGAACTATGAGGCAATTCTAGCTGAATGCTATCAGGCTTCAATTCGGAAATGGCATGCTAGAGTCTGAAGACAGCAAGAAACCCATCTTGTAGACTAACAGCAGCTGGAAGAGAGTTCCTCTAATGCTTGAGGGAGTCAGCCTCTGTGATCTGTTCAGGCCCTCAGCTTACTGGAGACCCATGCCCATCAGGGAAGGCTGTCTGCTCAGTCTGCGATTCAGCTGTTCACTTCTAGAAATACCCCACAGACATTCTCCAAATTACGTCTAACCAACCGTCCACCATTTGTGGCTAGTCAGACTGACACATACACATACCCACTTCCTTTTTGTCTTGAGTATACACACATCTTGTTCATATGAGAAAGTCTGGCTGACACTTGAAATTACCTAAAATATTGTGTATTAATATTAACATCACTTCTGACTTGTCACATAGTCTTATTTAAATTGGAATAATTTCTCATTCTGTATACTGAATCATTGGGGAGCTCTTGTTTAAGATTAAAAAAAAACCTCCTTAGGGACATTTTAAAGTACTTTAATTATGACAATGTGCTTTTTACATTTCTCATATCTGTATATATTTTGAGTGATCATCTAAGAAATAATTTTCTAAATTAGCTTACTAATAGAGCAAAATTAATTTTTACATAATTTGTGAGAGCCTGTTTTCTTTAGGTAGGTAATGCATATTTCCTATGGCATTACATCAAGTGTTCAGTGCCATATTTTGTTCTATGATGCCACTGACATTATTACATGTGGAAACAACTCTGAAAATACCTTCATATTTTGTTATCCAATTTGATTAAATTAAAGCTAACTGACTTTTGCATTATTTGTAGTTCTCAATTTTACTCCTTGTCTGTATCATGTATACACAATAGTAATTATTTCTATTTTTAGTATAAATAAAACAAAAATTCAGTGTGCGTTTTCTATCCAAAATTGTTTAAAAAGCTATGTGTGGGTGCTGATAAGATCCAGTCACATTACATATATGGGACACACCGTTTGGAATGAACAGAGAAGTATACCTTTATGCTCAGCAGATGCTCACAGACAGCGTAAGAAATTCCAATGCCTTCTTCTGTATTAGTGCCTCTACCAAGCTCATCAATTAATATGAGTGACTTGTCATTAGCATTATGCAGAATATATGCTATCTGGAAGACATAATTTTAATACTATTCACTGTAACCAAGCCGATGTCAATCTCCTAGAAAAAAAGTGAAATCAGTCTCTTTATTAATACATCTATCTGAAATGTATTTCAATAGAGAAATCCCGCTGAGGAAAAAATAACACATTGCTTTTCTTTCAGAAAAATCTCATGACTAATAATTCCACCCAAATAACTCATATATAAAGACAGACATCTACATATGTATGAGACAACAACAGTATTATCTACAATACAGAGAGGCAAAGCAGTGAACTAAATGCTGAAATAAAACATAAAGATGGCCATTTCCTTCTCCACAAATGACCAATCACCATCATAAAATGTTGAAAACCAATTCAAAACTTATTTACTTCAAAACTTACTTATATTTGCTAAAAACAGAACAAGATATTGAGAACAATACACTGATTTAACAAGTTTAAATCCATGACCAACAAACGAGATTTAAATTGATAGAAATCTTCCTCCCTGGAGAATATCAATCTCTTTCTAAAAATACAGAATTCCACTTAATCATATTATAGCATAGTAGCTTTTTATGGAACAAGGGTTCCATTCAAAAGATACACTTCCTGGTGGATAGTGGTGCACAGCTGTGATGCTAGTACTCAGAAAGGCAGAGGCAGGAGGATCTCTGTGAATTGGTGGCCAGCCTGAGAGGGTTATATATAGTGAAACCCTTTCTCAAATAATAAAAATAAAATAAAAGACATACCTTCATGTATGTAGAATATTGCTAGAATCCCCACAAGCATCATATACACACTAAGCAATTGTATGTTTATTTGCCCCATTTTATATACACATGCAGAAAGGAAATCTAATTGCATAGAAACAGAAAGGTGCACACTGGTGGGAAATGAGCACTCTCATTCTCCTTGTTTATAAAGGCAAAGACAATGCATTTTAAAGCCTTCTAACACAATCATCTTTAATTTCAAAGTTCAGCCAAAGTAGAACAACCAGTTCTATGTAAAGCAGCCACTGCCTTCTGAAAAGTCAGAAATTCCAAATAGAAACAGGTACAGCCATGTTAGCCTTCTAAAGCTGTACTTCCTGTGAAGCATTGGCTTCCACTCCACAAAGACACACTAGGAAGCTGTCTTTGACTGCCCTCTGGCTCTCAGGACCTAAAGTGCACCAGCAACTCTGGATGCCAGGACACTTCACACACTTTGAACACAGGGGAGTTGTTTGTTACCTCTTTCATCTCTTTCATAAATGTTGATGAATTTGTTTCAATATCATCATCAGTACTGATTCTTGTGAAAATCTGCTCAGCAATCCTAAAGGAGGCATATTCTGCTGGAACATAAGAACCTGTGAAATAAAAGGAGTACTGAGGTGTTTTAGAAACCAGATCCTACAACAACGTGCTTCTCAGCTCTAGGGTAGGACTGTGTGGTGCACAGAGTGACGTAGGTGGAGTTACAGAGCATGGCGTTGGCTCTCCTGCTCTCTGCATAAGCTAGTGCTTAAACTACCCCTTCTCATAGGGGAGACAGGCCTGCCATACAAAGTTATCTACAAACCCAAATGGGATAGATAGTGTTTGATCTGATGCTCAGCTCCATTGGAAAGAGATCACTTTAAACTTCTTAAATGAGTAGGTTATATAGTTAACTGATAACATTCAAAAGAGAAACCTCAAAGGCATGCACAGAAAGTGAAGGACATGTGGATGAGGGTCAAATTGATGAAAATCACTGTAACATGCAAATAATGCCTGTCTCTACAAACACAAAGAAATGTGTGCAAAGCAGGACAATAAAACATATAACCAAAAGAGAGTTATGTCACCCATCTTTCTGCATTTATTATGTGACATGAAAGTCATTCTAACATCATAAGATAAAATAAGAATGTAGAATGGGAAATGTATCTCACAGCCCTGCGTGGATAAAAATGATGTAATGGAAGGAAGGAAAGCAAGGGAGATCACCACAGGATCTGGGTAAGAGAAGGGTAGAGAGCAGGGCCTGGCTGAGGAGTGAGACCACAGGGAAAGGAGCAATCGTCGGGTGACTGGTCTACACTACAAGTGCTAACAGCACCAGCAGCCCGCTCTCTTCACACTAGGCATCTTCTAAGCTTACCTCTGACTGACCAAGTGGCCCACTGAGATGGGTGTGGCTTTCCTCATTTTAGCAAAGAGAAATGGGAGTCAGGGTCACAAAGCTCTGAGGATGTAGTTCTTCCACACTGCCACATTTTAAAATTAGCTTAAAGGCAGAGACTAGGAGCTGGAGAGAGATCAGTAGGTAGGAGCACGTGTATGGGAACCTGAGTTTAAATGCCTAGCACCCATGTGACAAGCTGGGAAACCTAGTGCCTGTAACTCCAACACTAGGGAGCAAAGACAAGTAGATCCTGGAAGCTCACTGGCTGGCCAGCCAAGTCCAAACAGAGAAATTCTGGTTCAATGAGAGGCCTTATTTCGAGACAAAAAAGGCAAAGCATGATAGAGGATGACATCCAACATCCATCCTCTAGCTTTCCCATGTGATTGTGTGCACCTACACACACACATGCATGGAGCACACACACACATACACACACATGCATAGAACACACACAAATACACACATGCATGGAGCACACACACACAAACATACACACATGCATGGAATACACACACAAACACACACACATGCATGGAACACACATACATACACAGAGTAGGGACTATAAAACTAGAGCAGGCTCTAATACTTTATACTCATATAATAAATAGTGCTGAAAGTAAATAATGAGGTGACAGAGCTAGAATTTGACTCAGAAGTATGTGGCACAAAACAAAATACCAACTATTCCTCCAAGATGTAGGAGCAACTTGCTATGTTCTGTTGTCTATAAAAGGTACTAGCTTAGGAAAGGACCTGGGTGTGAATCAGGGCACTGTCTCTCAGAGGCCAAGACCCTAGACAAATAACCCTCAGTGTTTTATTTATTCACCTATAATTTGGAGGCAACAATAATACTTGTTAGACTTTGATGAGTATCAATCAGATAAGGAAGCTATGCTTTATGATAATAAACACAGGACAGAAGAAAGTGCCCAGCATAGTGAACTCAAGATTAGCCACTGGGACAAGTATGGTAGCCTACAGCCAAGAACTGATCCTGGATGACTGTAGCCAACATTTGCATCCTGACCTTCATTATTCAGACAACGAGCAAATATTCATTAAAGACCTATTCTGTGTCCAACTTCCACTGCTTGGATGCAGGCCACACCAGACAGAAGAACAGGTGAGTGACCTACCTGCCAGCTGAACTGCCTAACCCCTAGATTCTGTTCCCAAAGATTCATTGCCCATGCCCTCCCACCTCATCACCCTCCCCAAGGCCAGCCCCCCTCCAACTCTGGAGGACTTCCACTGCTCAGGTACAGGCCACATCAGTCAGAAGAACAGAGATCCCCTGCTGCACCAAAAGTCAAGCCAACCACCAGAAGGTCAGCCCCCAACTTGGACAGAGAGTCCCTACTAGATCAGAGGCCATGCCACTGGCCAGAAATCCAAAGACCAGAAGACCAAAGAGCAAACAGCAACCAAGGAACAAAACACCTCTCCAACAAAGATGAACTTAGAAATCAGCACCTAGACCTATAATCATCTCAAACCCAGATGCCTAAATGCCAGTGTAAGAATATAATCAACAACAGCCAGGGCAGTATGGCACCACCACAGCCCAGCTATCCTATGACAGCAAGACCTGAATATTCCAATGCAGCTGAAGCACAAGAAAATGACCTTAAAAACAACTTTATGAAGATGATAGAAGTCCTTAAAGAGGAAATGAAAAAAAAATCCCTTAAAGAAATCAAGGAAAAGCAACCAAAAAACTTGGAGGAATTCAAATCTCTAAAAGAATGCCAAGAAAGCCAAGAAAAAACAAACAGGTGAAGGAAAATATTCAAGACCTGAAAATCAAAAATAGAAGCAATAAAAAAAACACAGGGCTGGAGAGATGGCTCAGAGGTTAAGAGCACTGGCTGTTCTTCCAGAGGTCCTGAGTTCAGTTCCCAGCAACCACATGGTGGCTCACAACCATCTGTAATGAGACCTGGTGCCCTCTTCTGGCCTGCAGGCATACACGCAGACAGAACACTGTATACATAATAAATAAATAAATAAATCTTAAAAAAAAAAAAAGAAAAGAAACCCTGTCTCAAAAAA